>PVIJ01009019.1:0-69681 GCA_004024925.1 Scalopus aquaticus | reverse complement strand
GGGAGCAACGGGCGAGGCAGGAGAGGTCTGCCACACCATGTGGGACTCTCCCCGGCCGGGCGTCGAACTCGCATCACTGCTGCCAACAGCTCCACAGCGCAGCACTTAACCGCTGCGCCACCGGGGAGGCCCTATGAAAACTTTTTATCATTATGTCAGAACATTATAAAATGTCATGAATGAAAACTAGCAGAACACTCTAGGATACCTCGGCAAAATTAATGCCAGAATGATCAGTTTGACTGAATGCATAATACTCACAGAGAATCAAAACAGTAAAATCTTCTTGATGTTGAGATTATGTTTTGCTCCTTCGAATGGCTACCAAGTGAACCAATTGTCAGTGATGATAAGTTGATTGATTTATCACAAAATTTACATATTTTAAAAATTTTGATTTGGATGTAAGATATGAAAAATTTCTGAGAATACAGAAATCTATATAACTATAAATATAATTATTTTAATATTTTATAAGGTATTGAATTATAGAATGATCTGGGAATATGGTGATGGTTCATGGGTGATGTGATGGTGGGAGATTTATGAGGATGACACCTTAGGGGAAAAATCAAATATTGTACAAAAATGAGCAATGAAGTAAGAAAAAAAAAATATTTATTTTTAAAAGTATTGTTTTTTTCAAGACTGATGCTCTAATTTTCATTTGTTCTCTGCCCCCAACCCAAACTTTGACCATGGTTGTACATCTTTAAGCATTTTTGAATGCAAGATCATATGTAAGTCTTAAAACGGAAGAGCAGAATTCCTGTTTAAATGATAAGAGATTAGCTACAAGGAGAGCATAACTTTTGATCAGTAAAATAAACTGCCCACATCTTTTTGGTAAACAATACATAGAATATGGAACCTCTGTCTTCTCAAATATCCTTTCCTACTTCTGCTCTGAAAATTCCCTTCACAGTCCCATCACTTTCATTCATAGTGTCAACAAAAGCTTTGTTTTCATTCTACAATACAAATGATTTAAGTGACCAGGGAAAAATTCTCTCAGCAGAAGATATTGGAATACAATGTGAAAATGTGAAAGAACAGACAATGAGAATATCTGAACAAGAAAGGTCTTAAGCTAATAGAAGCTATAGCAACTAAAAATTCTCAACTCTCAGTATTTAGAACATCAAAAGGTTCTCATTCAAATTCTTATGCCAGTTGAGTGATAGAATAGACTAGCTTTTTCCATGTAATGACCCAGGGGCTCAGGTTTTTATCTCATGGCCTCGAATAGATATGTGAATCAGGTCAAGGGCTAAAAGGAGGAGACATTTCTCCTCCCAATGTCCCTAATTAATCTAAATCAATCCTCTAGTACCTTATAGCTAAATATGCAGCAAACTTATTATTAATTAAAAAATGGATAATAAATATGAAGAGGTGTGAACCTGCAACTCTGTATCATGTACAGTGTTGTTAACTGTTACCTAAATTTAAAAAAAATACAATAAAAAATAAAAAAAGATACAGTGAGAACAAAAATAAATAAATATAATATGGATAATTCTCAATTTTTATAACACATGTACGTAGACTGATCAAATTCAGTCATAAACAAATATGTATTCAGACATGAACAGTTATGAAGGGTTAATGCCTTTTTGGATTTGGGTGGTGATGAGACAATACTTGATGCAGCTGCCAGTTAGACCACTTGAAATACCGGCCAGTTCTATAGGCCTCAAAGCCATCAAGTGGGTGACGTTAGTAGGACACATGAGATTTAGTTATGTATGAAATATGTGCAAGAAAATAGAGTCTGGGTATTTCTGTTCTGTAGAAGGTCATCTGAAATGTCAGAGTGAATCTTCAGCTTCCTCTTCATGTTACTTGTAGATAATCACTTTTATTTCCAAATAAAACATTCTAACAGGGGTAAGCTTAAAAATGCATATTTGCTGCTTTTCTGATTTTAAGATGGTTGATGATTAACATGTAAGTCAAAGAAAATGTCTCGATGTATAACAGCCACCACAAGAATAGAACTGATATTACTACCCTAGATTTGGAAGACATAGTTTTACCATAATTCATTAAAAAAAAAAAAAAAAGAAATCATAAAATAGAAATCTACTGAAGAAATATCGGCTTTGCCTATTGATACTGAAAGACCATCTGTTAAAATAACTACTTAATATGTGCAGTGGCAGAGGTGCTATTTCATATCAATAAGTGAAGCACATTTTTTTCATCTAGATGAAATAACTGATCTATATTGAGTAGTTTTGCTATTCATGTAAACTATTTTACTTCAAGACAGGAACTTGTTAATAGTCTGACTCCATTAACAAGTTAAAACATAGGATTTTCAAAGCAGTTTGTCAGATGGCTCAAATAGAAAATCAGAGATTTCCAATTATCTTTTATTTTTTCGCAGAATTCATATAATTAAAATGAAGCATATAGAATTTCATTCTGTTATAATGAAATATCTGACATTAATGAGAATGTTATTCTACATTTACTAAAAAGTTCAATATTGAAGAAAAATTGTTTTTTGTCATTATAATTACAAATTTCGATGGAATAGATTGTTATATAGTTTTCTTTCTAAATTAACAAACCTCTGGGACATAAATATATTAGGAATTACTTGTGCTACAAAGACAATTTTTAATTACATCCTAACAAGACCAAAATCTACCAACCTATATAAAATATATCGAAATTTACAAATATCCTTACATATACAGAGTAATTAGATGTTTAGAATATTGCTCTACATACGTACTTTAGCATGGATATACAAGCTTTCTCTTAGTTAAGAAAGCTAACCATTGTATATTAGGTTTTTTAAATATTAGACCCTTTTAAGAGTTATTTTATAAATCTCTTGTTATCTAAATAAATGCTAAATGCCTATAAATTGTTTCCATTGTATTCAATTATCAATGAGACATTTTTGTCAAATATCCAAGACTAATAGATCCCCAAACTTCATCTTTTGACATCATTAATACAAAGAAATTGCAATAGTTGAAAACAAAGGTTACTCTAACCAATAAATTAGATAGCCAAATCAGCTTGTAAATAAAAAATATTATATGGATTAAGGCGTACTAAATAGTTTAAAGGGGTGTGTGTCTGGGGGGTGTGTGTGTGTGTGAGAGAGAGAGAGAGAGAGAGAGAGAGAGAGAGAGAGAGCAAGTGGGAGAGAGAGCAAGCCAGCAAGCAAGCACTCTGGAGTGTTAAGGGCAACCAACACATTTAAATTATGCTGGATAGTAAGTGAGAATTGACTATGTAGCAAGGATAGAAGCAAGGAAAATTAATAGGTGATTCATAGCAGGAAGATTTGCAATATTTTCTGGCCACTTCAATGTGAGTCTTGTGTCCTTTTGTGATAAACATTTTGTGTTTAAAACAAGAGGCATGTAGTATGTTTGAACTATTTTAGAACTATCATTGCTTTTGTTATCAACATAAAAATATTCATTTATAGTGATATTAAAATAGACATGATTTTACATGAGAAGGAAATATATTTCTTTGTATAGCAAGAAATATGTGAATGTCATATGTATGCATATATATAATATATATAAATGAAATAATTTTCTTAAACTTCTTTTGGGATGAATGGAAAAATGCACAACAAAAAACTTGAAATATTTTGTTAATGCAAAATATTAAATTTTCATTAGCTTTTGGAAGATTTTGTCATTGAGATATTTCATTATATTGAAAAGGTTTTCTAGAAAGAAAAAATATTTAAACTTTTACTGAGTAAATATGTATTTTTAATCTTATACTATATTTAAAAATTTAGTAAATTTTAATAATGACATGCAACAATTTATAACTCAAACTAAGTTTCCAATCACTGAAACAAACTAACTACATTTGATTTCTTTTATGTTTTTAATGTTTTCATTTCTTTCTAAAGATCAAAGAAAGATTAACAAAATTAACCAGACATGAGAACTTTTATTAGACAGAGATTTTTTTAACAAACCTTCCTCATAACTAGATAACACCACTATCAAAATTATCATATCATTACCCCCATGATTAAGATTTTTTTTTTAAGATTTTTATTTTATTTGTACATACAAGCTGGGGTACAGGCCAGAGGCGTGGGGCGGCGAGAGGGTTCACCAGAGACCGACTGGGGAGCAGAACAGGCAGATCAGAAGTACACTGCTGAGGGGAGCAGCGGGTGAGGCAGGAGAGGTCTTCCTCACCATGTGGGATTCTCCCCGGCTGGGCGTCGAACTCGCATAGCTGCTGCCGACAGCTCCACAGCGCAGTGCTCAACCGCTGCGCCACCGGGGAGGCCCAGATTTTAAAAAGATAAAATTTAAATTAAACCTATCATAACAATGCATTTCATCCAAATTAAATTTAATATAAACTAGATATTTTTTAGAATGATGAGTTCATCTTTTAGAAAAGTTCTACTACTGATTAAAGGTGCTGCTTAGAGAATCTCAAGAAATTGACCACATGTGAGATGGGCCTAAAATATAGAGAAATGGGGATCAGATTAGGTACAGTTTCAATCTTAATATGAAATCTTATTGCATTGTTGAATGAATGAAAAAACAAAACAAAACTATTCTTGGGCCATAAAGACGTAGACATTTGCTTGGTCTTTTATCATCAGTGATGAACTAAGTATAATTTTTCAAATTAGAAATAGCAACTGAAGGTGTGAAAGATCAAATTCCAAATCAGGTTTCCATGCTCAGTGGGGACTAAATAAAAATGAAGTCATCTACTTTCCCATATTAGCAGAGATTTTTTAGATAAGTCAATGTCATCTCACCATCAAGGGTATAGGAACATTATTTGGATTCATCCTTATTTTCAAAAACACACACTGCTTTTAATAAATCAAATACACAGTAAACATTTATCAAAATTTACAAACACATGTTTGAAAATAAACACTCCTGGGGTTTTAATGTAGTTCAATTAAATTCAATATCAGTGGTTTAAAAGTGCAAAATAAGTGTTAGATTTCAAAATGATCACTCATGGAAAATGTGCTTTATTTCTTGTTTACCTTCAAAAAAGCTTTTCTCACTAACTCAAGCTATCTGTGACTACACAATTCCCCAAGCAATTTTGAACAAACCTAAAGGATTCTATAATTTTCTGTTTGCAAGCTTTTGTATATGTATACAATAAATGAAAAAAATCAGAGGATTAGAGAATTCATGAATTTAGAAATTTTTGATTTAATCTTGAAGATTCTCAGGAGACAACACTGAGAATTTTTCCCCCTAAATTGGAAATTTCTTCAAAGGTTGGGGGTATGTGATGATTTTTAACTAATATTATTGAAAGCCATTTAACCTGTTACAAAAGAAAGAAAGGTGAAAAGTAAGAAATCTCTGTGTATGTGTGTGGCATATACCGGTTTATTTTTATTTATTTTAATTGATGTAACATTGGTATACATTGTTGTGGTATTTTGGAAGTATAGGGTACCCTTTCAGGTGTGGTTATTATAGTGTACAGTTCTTTAATCACTTTTTTTTAAAGATTTATTTATTTATTTATACATACAAGCTGGGGTACAGGCCAGAGGCATGGGGTGGTGAGAGGGTTCACCAGAGACAGAGTGGGGAGCAGAGCAGGCAGATCAGAAATACACTGCTGAGGGGAGCAGCGGGCAAGTCAGGAGAGGTCTGCCGCGCCATGTGGGATTCTCCCCAGCCAGGCATCGAACTCGCATCGCGCACAGCTCCACAGCACAGCGCTCAACCGCTGCGCCACCAGAGAGGCCCCAGTTCTTTAATCAACTTTTAAGAGTTAGTTTTTAAGCTTGTCTTTATCTGATTCTTTGTTTGATTTCACTATATTCCTCATGTAAGTGACGCCATTTGTCTTTCTACTATTTGTCTTTTTCTTCCTCTTGACTTATTTCATTTGGCATAATACCTTCAAGTTCCATCCATATTGCTACAAATGGCCTGAGTTTATCTTTTTATGATTGCTGATTAATATTCCATTGTGTATACATACCACATACATCCGTTTAAATGTAAGATAAACTACTCAATGTACAGCTTACTTTGTTACCACCATCATTTATTTTTCGCTTCCCTCTGTAAAGATATTTTCTTAAAAATATGTAAATATTGTTTTATCATATCAAATAAGACTTTCATTCCATATACTCCTAATATTTTATTCTATTTCTTAATAGTTTAATCATTGAATTAGGAAATTTTCCTTGAACAGGTAATAATATAATTAAAAGCAAAAGACTACATTTTGGGGTAAAATCTTAATTCTTATAACCACTTTATTATAAGAATGTTACACCAAACATGCAATTTATTATTCTGGTAGAGAGAGAGATTGAAACATTTTTTTCTCTCTATTTAAAGTTGAAGTGATGAAAGCCACACCCAGATATTTTCATAGTAGTTATCTACTAATTGTACCTAAGTAAATTAATTGGGAGGATAATATAACTATCAAAGTGAATTGAAAGCCTTCATTAATATGTGGAGTGTGCATAATATCTAGAAATATAACTTTTATAGACTAGTATGGTTCTGCTGTTTAAATAAATATTCTGCTTATATAATAATGATATTCTCATTCACTGGAGCTTCATTTTCATTTTACCTAATAGTTTTTCATTTTTTCTGCTTGTAGTGTTAAAGTTATACTATTTGTTCCTGTGAAAATTAATGTTTAAATATAGGTAGCTTTCATTGAACTTTCTGCAAGACAGGCTAACAAATCAATTTTGCCTCAGATATTTAAAGTGTTCAAGTTTTTTTAAAAGGTATGAACAGTATAAAGATTTTCAATTTGCATTTATTTATAATTACTCTTTCCTGGCGGAAATTCTTAGAGCTTTCCTCCTATCTTAACATGTCAGATTTGCTTAGCAGTAACTATTATTAACTTATAGAAACAGATTTTTGGCAAATACATAAATAACAATGATTTTCAGGTATCTGATTCTGTTTGCTTTAATAGTAATAAACAGAAATAAATAACAGTGAATAACAGTAAAAACAACAGTAGTAAAAGCCCACTAGAGTGCATTAAGGTTGTTTAACGTGCTTTGGAAAATGGTATCTACAGTACAGACTCCTATCAGCTTAATGAAAAATGATAGGAACACCTTGATGCCCTGCAATGGTTACCCACACATAGAACTCTGCAATGAGTATTTAGTTTGCTTCCACACATGCCAAGTTCATCACAAAATTCCACCTTTAAGGGCTGATTTATGTGAATTTTGGTCTAGTCATAGCCCTAGTAGGTACTTCCTGAGTAGATAAACTAGATTTATATTATAGGAAATTTGTTATTTAAAAAGTGATGACTAGTTGGTTTCATTATTATTATTTTAATTAACAAAGAATCCATGATCCATTGACCCCATTCACCTTTTCTCCCAATCCCTAAATTCTTCCCCTCTGGTAATCCCAGTTATGTTTTTGAAATCTACCGGTTTATTTCTATTTTGTTTTGTCTGCTCATCTATTATGTTTCCTTACATTCCACATATAGGTGAAATCATCCAATATTTGTCATTCTCCTGACTTCTTTGGCATTGCATATTCTTATCCAATTTCTTCAATTTTGCTACAAATAGCAAAATTGAATTTTTTGTAGCTGAATAGTATTCCAATCTGTGTGTGTGTGTGTGTGTGTGTGTGTGTGTGTGTGTGTGTGTGTGTGTGGTGTGTGTGTACTACATCTTATTTATTCAAACATCTATTGTGGACATTTAGATTTTTCCATATCCTAGCTATTATAAAAATTGTGGTACATTTAACTCTTTGAGTTAGTCATTTTACATTTTCAAAAAGATACATTAAAGGGCCTCCCCAGTGGCGCAGCGGTTGAGCGCTGTGCTGTGGAGCTGTCGGCAGCAGCAACGAGAGTTCGACGCCCGGCCGGGGAGAATCCCACATGGTGTGGCAGACCTCTCCTGCCTCACCCGCTGCTCCCCTCAGCAGTGTAATTCTGATCTGCCTGTTCTGCTCCCCGCTCTGTCTCTGGTGAACCCTCTCACCGCCCCACGCCTCTGGCCTGTACCCCAGCTGTATGTAAAAAAAAAAAAAAAAAAAAAGATACATTAAAGTGGAATTACTGGATCATATGATAGTCCTATTTTTATTTTGAGGAGGATTTTCTACAGTGGTTTCATCAATTTATACTTCATAGTCAGACTGATAATTTTCCAGCATAAAAAGGAGCATCTGAAAATTTAGAAAGGGGTATGATCTTCAAGTTTCTCTTTGATTCCAAGAGGAAAACACTATTTTCTATAAAACTTGAGCCCAAAAGAATATTTGAGAATAAACTGTAGCAGTGGATACATAAAGAATGTTAGGTCAGCTGATAACCAATGGGTAATTCAGGAATTGGACACTTGTCTTTTATTTCCCCGACGAGCTCTGGTGTTGGTTTTCCAAGATAGGGAGCAATACTGCATGATGAACCCACGTTGCCATTTCTGTAGTATTCTAGTCTTAAGTAGTTAGTCTTAAGTAATTAGTCTTAAGGTAACCCTAATTGAAGAAGTTGGGGAAAGATTGTTGGAGTGAAGCTGCAATGTCACTTTGATAAGGGTATTACTATAGGAAAAGGTAAAGAAGGGGTGGAAAATGGAAATAAATGTTTATTAAATCAAACCAACATCCATCCTAGACGATATACTTTATTAGATTATTTAATCACTCTATTTTCCAATATTTTATTCATTTCAATTGGAAATCTCCCTTTTAGAAAAATTTACTTTCAAGTTGGCAATTAAACACAATCTTTGGAAAATTTTAAAATATCTCATATTGCAGAAAATATTTTTGCTTGTATATGGTATTTTAAAAATATTTTAAAACTTTTTGAGAATTGTGTTTGTTGTTTTCTGTAATTTTTATTAAATCTGTCTTCAGTCTAGAGTTTGTTTCTTTATTTTGAGCTGCTTTTATTCTGCATTTAACATTTTTCTTGTTTCTATTATTTTAGATTTCTAATACCATACTTAAGTTTAGAACTTTGGTTGGGTTTTTTCTCACTTATTTATATCTACTTGACTTTCTATAACACATTAATCTGATAATTTATGTCTTCCTTAATGCTAGGTAATACGCCATCATGTTTCTTGAAGTATTTTTTCTTATTTAATACTTTCCTCCCATTTTCATGTAGGTATCAAACACTGTTTTGTATTCCATGGGTACTAAATTTTGATTTGTATTTTCCATATAATTATCAACATCAGGTGGCTTTTGAAATAGAATATTTCCAACCTTTTAGTTGTCTAACTCATACTACTTTTTTGCCATTTTTTGTGCAATACAATGTTTCCAATTGGTTCATTATAACAACTTCTGTTTGCTTAAATTGACAACATTATTGTTGTTTTTCCTTCTAAGGATGTTTATTACACATTTTGATTTCTTGGACTGAGTGATTTTTATATTCTGATTCCTCTGTTTTAAGTTAAAGAACTTAATTCTGAGATTTTTGTGTTTTCTTAAATAGTGCTTGAGCTTCAAGAAATTTCATAAATTGTCCTGTTAGTTCACAGTACCTGAACAAACAGGTATTAGACATTGTGTTGGGATATGAGGGATTTGATCCAACTAGTAAATTAAAAGCGTGAGCCTGGAGTTGATAAACTTTCACATTACAATCTGGATTCATCTCTTCTGACCTTAGGAAGTCTATCATTATTTCACCCAATCACTGCTCTTTTCTTCAAGTTACCACCTCTGCTTGAGCAACTCTATCCCATTGGGCTAGGAAAGGGAAACACAGGAGCTTGGTAAACTACATTACACTTATTTTTTTTTTTAGATTTATTTATTTATTTATGCATACAAGAACTGGGGTGTAGGCCAGAGGTGGGGGGTGTGAGAGGATTCACCAGAAACAGAGTGGGGAGCAGAACAGGCAGACTGACTGAAATACACTGCTGAGGGGAGCAGCGGGCAAGACAGGAGAGGTCTGCTGCACCATGTGGGTTAGCTCTCTGGCCTGGGATCCAACTTGTGCTGCAGTGGTTGGTGATAGCTTCGTAGTGCTGAGACTTAACCCATGCACCACCAAGGTGACCCTGTGTTACACTTATTGAAATACATCTTGACCAAGACCCATCCCAACTCCCTAGTGTTGCAATGCGTTCAAAGTCTGGCTCACACTGCTCATTTCCTGGCAGTGACAAGATAATCACAACTCTAGGGCATAAGTGAGAAAGAGGGAGACAGCTGGAAAATTGCCATGCCCCATCCTGCATTTATGGTGTTGTTCCTCTTTCTTTCTAGGCTTTCATCTGCCTCCCATTCATTGGGATCTTATTACAATCTGTCTTCTTGAGAGTTTCCCAAGATTTTGTTATTGTTGTTGGTTGTCTGTTCATTTTATAGTTGTTAATCACCTCTAGAATCTATTATCCTTCCATTTGATTCTATATTATTTCCAAAGGTTAGATTGAGAAGATCCAATAGCTCTTTCCTTTATGAAATTCTGTTTGAAGGCAAATTCTAAATAATTGTTATGGACCCCCCCAACCCACTTAAAAATTAGGGTCATTTTCTAAGTATGTTATAAATGTTTTCCAGCCTTGGCATTGTATTCCCTGTAAATGTCTTTTATTTATTATAAAAATAAAATTTATTGATTTTTGCAAGCCTGTTGAAGAACAGTTTCATAGCATGTTCCAAATTCTCAAACTTTAATATTAAGAATTTTTATCTTCAGGCCTGAAGTAGGGCATGAGTGTATGTAATTTTAAAAATTATCCTGGGTGATTCTCATTTACTTGGTTCAGAGCCTATGCTTTAAAATAACTGCTAAAGGCAATCTCAACACGTGAGGAAAGCACAGAAGAAGCCAAAGGATATCTGTTAGGAAATTCCTATCACCTTCAAGGAAATAACCTAACTTCTTAAGAAATTGTGTACCCCTTAGGCAAGGATGAATAACATTTTCTAGCATTCTAGTTTACAAAAGAATTTCTGAAATATATTTATTCCAGTATTCTTACATATTACTGATTCTCATGTTAAATGCTGCCAAAAACAGTGTAACAATAGGCTTATCTGTCCCTGAGGGATTCTGTACCATGTAGTAGTGTGGATTCCGGCCAAGTGTCCACATGAGGGCTAGTTCAGTATCTCCGTGACTACATTGTCCTCCTTTACTCAGATATAAGATATGAGCAAATACATTTCCGTCTGTCCATTTTTATGGCCCCATGAGTTTCTACTCCTTCAAGGCACATGGATTTATGCAGGTGTCTCTGATCTGACTTGGCACATTCCCAAGGTTTTGCTTCTATTACTCAAAATGATGTTAGAACTGCAGTTTTAAGTTATGACAATTTTCAAAACATTCAAGACAGTGTGCAGGTCATGATTTGTGTTTTTGCTCTGGCATATTTCTTAAGGCTTTTTTTAATTTCCTTTTGTTATGAGGATGATTTTGTTTTGGTTTGTCTGTTTCAATTTTAGAATTTTGATCTGTGCACTTTAAGATATATATTTTCTTTGCAATTATTTTCCGGAAGTCAATTTATGCTCTCTTAATGGCCACTGGCAATCCCATAGGGCCTCATGCATGACCTTATTCGTCCAATGACCTTTAACACTTTATAGTTAAACCATTTGTTTTCAGAAGCTTATACAACTAATTGAAAGCAAACATTATTTCTCACTCATGTTTTCATTGTAATATCCTTAAAAATGACCTGTATATATTTGGTTTTCAATGGTAGATGTTGAAAAAAAAAATGAATCAATGAGATGAAACCATTTGAGCAGAATTTCTTTCTCCATAATACAATTCCCTGGAGTAGAATTGGGCCCGAATAGTATCCAGACACTTAGAAAGCATAGAAGAAATCTAATAAAAAGTGAAATGTTTTAACCCATTAAAATCTTCTGTTGAAATGTATATACATTTTCATCATTGTTATGAAAACATGTAACTTATTTATATATGTGTAAAACAATTATAAATATATTTGTATAGTTTTGGTTATGTATATATATACATTTATTGATAGGAGGAACTAAATTTCCATTTATTTAAGTACAGAATGTAAAGTAGCTTCATGTATATAAAGGAGTTTCATTAACAAATATATTATGATTATACTATTAAGAAACATATTTACCTGTATACCTATCCACTTATTTATGACAGCATTTTTTCCAAACAATATCAGGTCACTTTCTTGAATGCGATTTAATATCTTCCTCATCCTCCATGCAAAACATATGAAAGGAAAACAATTTTAACAGAATACTAACCTATCTGTTTGGGAAAAGACACTAAACTTGTCTTCATCTTTTGTTTCCCTTATGATCTAGGCATGAAATTCCTTAAGATAGCTGTTCTCAGCAGTAGTAAATAGAATGTTGACTCAAAAGCAGGTATTAAAGAATAGGGGACTGCTGTAAAGTCAGTCTTCAGCTCTGCATAATAATGTTGTGATCAATAAAATGGTAGTTTGAATCCTAGGGATATGATGGCTATGATACATCTGACCAATCACCTTTTAGCCTCTTGACAGGACTTTATTATGATAACAAATCTATATTCAGAGCAAGAAACATTACAGAGGCTACTAAATAATTTTATACAAAAATGTTTCAAACCACTATTTAAAAGCAACAGATGGCTAGGACTCACTGAAAAGTCCCTATAGCTTATCCATCCCAAGATATCAGTCAAAGCAAACCTATTAACTACCATATTCAGAAATATCTGACTTTTGTTTTTTGGACACTAAAATTAAAATGTTACCTTCTCCCAGTCCCTATTATTACAAAATGCATTTATCTATGTATATTAATATATCTAAGTACTCTATTTTTGGAAATACTTCCCTTCTATTTTTCCTTTTTATTCATATATTGATATTTATCCTTACCACATGTAAATATCAACACTTAAAATTTTTTTTTAATTTATTTATGCATACAAGAGCTGGGGTATAGGCCAGAGTTGTGGGGGTGGAATGGGGGTGAGAGGATTTACCAGAGACAGAGTGAGGAGCAGAACAGGCAGATCTACTGAAATACACTGCTGAGGGGAGCAGCAGGTGAGACAGGAGAGGTTTGCTGCACCATGTGAATTAGCTCTCTGGCTGGGATTCGAACTCATGCAGCAGTGTCTGGTGATAGCTTGCTAGTGCTGAGACTTAACCCCTTGTGCCACCAGGGAGGCCCTATATATCAACACTTTGACAGTTTTTCTTTTTTTCTATTTTACTTTTGATGTTACTCAAAACTGGTCCCTAATATGTAAGGAGACATTTCTTGGAGTTTGTCAGGTGTAAAGAGACATTGCTGTCTCATCAAGGCAGTTTGCAATATAGCAGTTTGCTTTCTCAAGACCAGCAGAACAGCATCTCTATACATGCATATATACACACATATAATATCCATGTGCTATATATTATATGTATACCATGCATGTTTGTAGAAATTATTATACATATAAAGCAGATTTACTAAATATATACATAAGTATTACATACCCATTAACCTTTACACATAATACAACCTAATCAAGGCAGTGGCATTCCTACACCTTTTCTATGTTCTGTTGATTAGAAACAAGTTATAAGAGCTCACACTCTAAAAGAGGGAATTATATGAGAACATTAGTCACTACAAACTAACTTTGTGTCATGCCCTCCTAGTACTTTACAAGTCCTATTTCCCCTAACTTGGAGAGAAGTGAGCACTGTATGTTGGTAGAAACAGATTTTCTATAATTAAAACACATTCATAATTTATTAACTCTAAATTATATCTATCTCTCTTATTTAACCAAAATCCCAGTGTGCATTTTTGTTAAACTTTAAAGAATCATTATTTCTTTCTATGCAGGAAAATAAATTGGAGACATTTTCTGATATTTCATTTACTGGACAATAAAAAGCAAAGTCTTATATATTGATTAAATTATTGATAAACAGGGAAGTGTATTCTTAGATTTTTAGAGTACACATTTTTATTTAACCACAAGTCAGGTCATCATTAAAACACAGAGTTGTAATTGGCAATGAAAAATATCAGGAATTGTGGCTTATCTATATGTTTTTTTTTTAAAGATTTATTTATTTATACAAGCTGGGGTACAGGCCAGAGGCGTGGGGCGGCGAGAGGGTTCACCAGAGACAGAGTGGGGAGCAGAACAGGCAGATCAGAAATACACTGCTGAGGGGAGCAGCGGGTGAGGCAGGAGAGGTCTGCCGCACCATGTGGGATTCTCCCCGGCCGGGCGTCGAACCCGCATCGCATCGCGAGCTGCCGACAGCTTCACAGCGCAGTGCTCAACCGCTGAGCCACCAGGGAGGCCGCTTATCTATATATTTAATGCAACTTTCTGAATGATATTGCTAGCCACATATTTTCAATTTCTAACTGGTAAATTGTTTCACCTTGGTAATGTCTACAAAATTAGTAAAACACCATACACATTTGCATCGACATTCTTCATTCAAAACTCTTTTCCACTCTATTTATGCCAGTGCTTTACTTCCAATGCCCTTTCACTATTTCTATCCCAGTGTAACAATGTCATACAGGCACAAATTCCTTGAATAAGGCAGAGCACACCATGTCTTTCAGCATTTATATTAACTGCTCTTTTTTTGTTGGTGCTCATTTCAATCTCAATACTCATGTGAGCTACAGAGGTGAGAAAAAGAATGAAAAAAAATGATAGCACTTTCAACTAACACATAGTAGAGATTCAAGATAATTGAAACAGACAGACACAATGAAGCAATTAAATTTTTATTTCTTTTTTTTTAATTTCATTTCTGGCACTCAACTAATACAAATTCACATACAGGCAAGTTAGACTAGGGCCTGGGATAAAGAAGACTGAGAAAACTTGACAACAATAAAAAAAATCTAATTTCATTTTATTTGACTTTCAACCAAGAGACCAAGTGTTGAAATCAAAACAAACCCTAAGGCTTGTACTTGCCAGCAGCTAATGTACTCAACAAAAAACAACTTGCAGTATTACCGTAAATAAACAGCTTCTTGCTTGATAGAGAAAATAAAGCAACAATTTGAAGCAAATTTGAATTACAAATTTTGGTAAATAGAGGAACCACTGATAACAAAATGAAAACTAAAACTAACACATGAATAGAAAAACAAAAATGCTCTTGTTTATGAAGGTTAACTTCTAAATGTATTAAGATTTATGTATGGATTTTTACTTACTTATCATTAGTATGAGCAAAGAGAATACCTCTTAAAAGTTGTTTTAATGTGTTTATATGGAATGAAATAAAACAATTTTCATATTATATTTGATGATACAACCGTCATTATTCTGCTTTTTTTCATGCTATTAGCAAATAGGCATCTTTTTCCACAGTAGATTTCCCATTACTGTTATCACATTACTATGTTAAATCTCGAGGTTCATCAGAGGTCTTGCATAAATAAAAAATGGTTATCACCACAAACATTATATAGAATTTCCATTTATGTTCAAAATGTATATACTTCTCTAAGTGTCCTAGCTATATGATTTCCTATTTAAACGGACATCATATTTTTGACTGTGGCATCAAAAGAAAAATGAGCTTACTAGAGAAAAAAAAATTAAATTACTAGCTGGATAAGGTTTTTCAAAGTTTAAGCTATGAAAATAAAGGAAAATAATAGAAAAAGTAGGAATATACAATTGTATAGTAAAATTTTAGGAAAAATAGGTAAATAGGGCCTCCTTGGTGGTCTAGGGGTTGAGTCTCAGTACTCTTACCACAATGGCCTGAGTTCAATCCCTGGCCAGGAGCTAACCTACATGGCACAGAAGACCTCTCCTGTCTCACCTGCTGCTCCCCTCAGCAGTGTATTTTAGTCAATCTGCCCGTTCAGCTACCCACTCTGTCTCTGGTAAATCCTCTCACCCTTTGCAACCTCTGGCCTCTACCACGTTCTTGTATGCATAAATAAATAAATAAATCTTTTTAAAAAGAATGAAAATAGGCAAACAACAAAAATTGAAGATATCAAAATAACTTCTCAAGTTTAATGTATGCAAAATTGAACTTAGGATCTTTTCATCTAAATCTGATCTTCTCCTAATGCTCCCAATTATGGTAAATAGCATTTGCATTTCTCATGCCTCTCACATAAGCAATATGGATAGTATCATTTAATGTTCCCTTACACACAGTGCCTGCATCCAAACTATTAACAGTGCCATTTTTTTTCTTCCGTTTGTATTGCAAGCAGTCCTTTTCCCCACTCTCACTGCTAATACATTAGCCCTGGCTCTCATCATTTTTAATATCTATTACTTCACTGTAAACAATACTTTTTAATATCTACTCTTACCTTCATCAGACCTTCTTTATTATAGTACTCAAAGTAATTTTTAAAAATACAAATTTGATCACATTATTCTTTTTCCAAAATCCATCTTTTTACACACACACACACACACACACACACACACTTAGGGTAAAATTGGTTTACAAAACTGCATATGATTGAGAAATTTAGAATTCCATCTCTTCAGATGTGTGTTGCTACACCACATCCACCACCAGGCAGCCATAGTTTTCTACCACAGTCCATTGTGCTCCCTCCTTCACTTGCTCTCTACCCCTCTCCCTCTCTACCCGCTCCCTCCCCCACTAGTAGCTTCAGTTTTAGAGTCAAATTTCTAGGGTTTTTGTTTATTTTTTTATTTTTATTTTTTTTATGATTCTTTGGTTTGCTTCTCAATAATCCACATATAAGCGAAACCATCCAAGTTGTGTCTTTTTTTTTTTTAAGATTTATTTGTTTATTCAAACAAGCTGGGGTACAGGCCAGAGGCATGGGGCGGTGAGAGGGTCCACCAGAGACAGAGTGGGGAGCAGAACAGACAGATCAGAAATACACTGCCGAGGGGAGCAGCGGGCAAGGCAGGAGAGGACTGCCACACTATGTGGGATTCTCCCAGGCTGGGCTGATGACAGCTCCACAGCGCAGCACTGGACCGCTGCACCACCAGGGAGACCCCAAGTTGTGTCTTTCTCTTTCAGGCTCATTTTGCTTAACATACTTCCCTCCAGTCCCATCCATGATGTCACAAATGGCAAATGTTCGTCTTTGGATAGTTGAATAGTGCTCTATTGTGTGTCCCCTCCTTTTAACATAAAATAAAAAATATTTCATTATTCCTTAAGAGTTTTGGTCATGTGTGAAAATAACCAAATCAAATTAGTTTGAGCAAATTAAAAAAAAATGTCTAATGGAATTTAAGGAAACAGTCAACAATTAAGCTACAGGAAAGGCAAAGCTGAAGCAGGATACCAGAAAGGCAAAGCTGAAGCAGGGCAGTAGGACTAAAGGACTAGACATCACTGCAATACTCTTTGTTCTCTGAATTTCCTGAGATATTTTCATGATTCTGCACTTAGTATTCCTTTTGTAATAAGGAAGACCATTAGCTATGCATAAGACCTCAGATTTTTAATACGTGACACCTTTTCTTAAAAATGCGGTTATCATTATATTTATAGTTTTCTAAAACTTTTTTTAAAATAAATAATACCAACCAGAACCAAAGTAGAGATGATAGAAAAAGGAGTGTCCACAAATTACTTAGCTTCAAACATAAATCCAAAGTTCTTGAGTAAGGACTTAAGCAATTTAATCAGTGTAATACATACATTACTGTCCTATTGCACTCATATTACAAAGTTTGTAGTTTATTTTCTCTTTCATAGTATAAATTGACTTGCATGAAAAGTTGCAAACATTTCAGGGAATGAAAATGAGTTGTGGTTCCAAAAATATTTACAGAATTCCTGCAGTTTTGTTCAGTAAAAGACTACTGTGTTGCTGTTTTTCAAGATGTGAAGTCAGATTTTTCCTATTGTTGTATTGTTAGCAGTGTCATGCAATTGACAAAGGCATCCAAAAAAAAGTAACATTTCTCAATAGTCCTTAATTTCCATATGTAGTCACAGAACTATGCACAGTATGTGTTTGAATCTAATTTGCTCCCTTTCTTATTCATACATAAAATATATGGTTTCTAAATTGGTTTAATGGAAGCAATTATCAGGACAATATTCACTGGAAGTGCTGTGTGTGAGAGAACTCCATAGAAATAAAAAAAAAATACATTTTCTAGATAGACTCGCATAACCATTTTAGCTCAAGAAGCAAGCAGATCTGCACTACATGATTGAACAAAATCCTTATCAATCTTTCTCGAATTCAATGTGTTCCCTTAGAATTTAAGCAATTTGAAGATTGCTAGGACCTTGTTTTGTTTAATATTAAATTTCCATTGTTACAAACAAGTAAAATTTACTTATCATTTTACATATATGTATACATACAAATGCTTAATGGATATGATGGATGCATATATATATATGCTTACTGAAATCCATATTTCTAATTTTCTTTTAAATCACTAATATTCATATTTAAAGTTATAAATCTAAAACATTCATAGTACCTGTATTGTAGAAAACTTTACATAGGAAGCTGATCAAAATTAAAGTCATACCAAGGTGGTTTCTTCTTTTTAATACATAAATTAACCAACCAGAAAAATAGAAAAAGTTGTAATGGATTAATGTAGGAATTAAAAAGACAAGATAGAACAAAGCAAGTGGACCATGATATCTGAATGGCATGTATGGCATAGACTTCCTTTTTCTCAGTAATTGCTGAATTCCTTGAATAGGGAGGGCAGTTGATTCTTGAGTTTCAGTTCTATCCATTCCATTAATACCAATTGTTTACAAATATGTAAAACATCTTTTCTATCCTCTATTTTCAAGCCAAAGGTATATTCCTTTTTGTTGCCCCTAAATAGCCAAATGTATATCCCTATATGTATGTGTGTGTGTGTATATCCCTGTGTGTGTGCATATATATATATATATATATATATATATATATATATGTGTGTGTATATATATATATATCTCTTAAATGGTGGAAAACTTCAAAAGCTCAAGAAACATTACAAATATTTTAGGATAAAAGTTTATTAGTACTGTAAGAACTTATAGGTAGTTTTGAAAAGTATCATAGAATTCAAAACTACTTGTTAAAGTAATTAAATATAAAATGGTAGTGATAAAAATGCAACCCAAGGATGACTCTGGACTGCTCCATTGGCTAAAAAATCAATAAGAAAGGTTAAAATTATATTAAGTTATATCAAAACTTCATCTTTGTTATGAAAATTTGAAAGCAGAAAATAGAAACTCTCCATGACTCTTGGTAAATTGTCTAAAAATGTATTTATTTATTTTTTTAATATATATTTTTATTGCTATTTATGTCTTTTACATTTTGTGTTCCCCTTGGGTAGCCCACCACCAACTCACCCGCAATCCATCTCCATGGAAAAATGTATTTAGATATTCCCTGCAAGTTTCATGTATGGAAACCCTACCATATGTTGACAAAGTACAGAATGTAATACTATAAGCAGAAGTCAACCTACAAATTAAACACTAAAAAAGAAAAAAGTTTCTGTTTTAAAGTAACAGAGATTAGTGATAATGAGGCTAATTAAAACAAAGCTTATCTTTTCTTATGTTAAAAGCCATCATTTCACTTTTCCCTTATATTCCCACATTGTCTGTTAAACATTATATAGAGTAACCCCAATAAGCAGGCTCTCCAGAATAGTAGCTGTGTCTTTAATGTCACTTATTTCAATAATTTGCATTCATCTACATAGGGATTTTGTACTCAATTCTTTCTGCTTCCTTCTTTTGATTAGATTTTACACCTCCCTAATTTGTCCAATATCTGCATTTTTAGTGATCTCAAATATAAACTGTTCCAAAATATTCCCTCCTTTGTTGAATAAGAAGTAATTATGTTCTGATATCACTCTCTTTAAAATGTTTGTGGTTTGCATTCCACCTATTAGATTATATATTTGCTAGTAATAACATGTGTATTACTGTGTAATCTCTGCTACTAAATTTTAAGCTACCTTCAAACAATCATTTCCATTTTCTCATTCACACATAAAAAGATGTCTTTTACCTAGTAGTATTTTTAGTATATATTTCCTGAATTAATATGCTGCCTACAGACAGAGCATCATCTGTTTTTTATTAAATTCTAAAAATACATAACAAAAATGTCGAGATGTTTTGATTAAAGTATTTAATTAATTATTAGAAAATTTTGTAAGTAATTTTATTACATAATTGTCACCTCCTGTCACTTTTCATTTACACTTAGAACTCATGTGGAAGGATGACATTCCAGAACTCAGAACTGGTCAACAGGGAAGTCATTATAATTAACAGATTAACAGGGTGTATCTCATGAATTGTGTTTTCACTATTGAAAGCATTTTCCATATTATCAAACCAAATTATGATACTTCACATTTAATCAAAGTGCTCTCAAGAGCAAGTTTTCTCTAAAAGTTTTCTTTGCTTTCTTAGTCACTTAGTAACTATAAAATGGTTAACATTGTAAAGAAAATTCTATGTTTAGGCCTTCATTTTAATTATATACCAATTATTTTGAACAACATATTAAGATTACTTGATGTTCTTTCGTATTAATTAAATAATTGTAGAAATTTATTGTGCCATATAAAATATACTATTTTATAGGTGATAATTTTAATAATAATTTACTTTTATAATTCCAGAAACTTCAGTGAAATTAACATGGGAAAGATCAGAAATTAACATGGGAAAGATCATCTTACATTTATAATCGTTAATATTTCAACATTGAATTACATATATTACAACCACCATCATCACTTAAGTGATTATTGTCATTAAAAGTCTTCACTGGGTTCTGTTGAATCTTCAGATTGCAGCACATTTTCACTCCATCAAGTGAGTTCTTTTACTTGTTTCCAAATAAAAAGTGTTATTTTCTCTTCAATACATATACTCACACCAAAAACCCTAAGAGACAATTCACTTCCCTTTGCGGGAGGGTATCAGTAACACATTCCATTTGGTTCTCTCTGTTTAAAAAATATACAGGGAGGTCCTTGGCACATGTGTCTTATTATATATAGTTCTTTAAGTCTTATTCCCAAATCTGTCTGTTCAGTAATTACCATTTTTGTTTCTGTTTACTTGAATTCTTATCCTTACTCAAGCCCCATTAAGTCAGTCAGAAAAATGAGGCAGGGAACCTAGAATCTTTGATTTAATAAAATTCCAACGTAAACCCAGTGATCTCCCAGTTACAGTACTAGGTCCTAAGTTATAAAGGTATGATTCATTTTGAACGAATCAATCCATCATAATTCAAAAGGGATTGTCAAAGAAAATTTTCTAGCAAGTTCCTCGATCATTGAAGAAATAGTGAAATTGATGGACAATTTTTCAGATAAGGCACCAAGAAATAATGTTTTAATACTGCCATGGAATCAGTAAAATCCAGTAAAATTTAAAAATTAATTTGGTATATATCATGTCAAGTAGAATGTATTATTTAAATTTGAAATGGAATAATTCTGTTCTATAAATTACATTGATGGGTATTATTTTTAATACTGATAAAGTGGGATAATCTATAAATACTTGATATTACAGATTTTAAAAATTGTCAATGATATGTTTACTAGCTATTTGTCAACAATAAGAAAATCTATAAATGAAACATGTTGCACTACTTAACTGAAATGTACTATTTCTCTAGCTTTATCAACCACCTAAAAAAAACTAGAGAGAAATATAATTTGTGTTTGTGTTAAAACCATAAAAATAGTTTCATAAAAGCTATTGTATTTGGTGAAAGAATAGTTTAACAAATCTACTCAAGATTTTTTAAGACTCTGATTCTGTCAATTCTGGTATGTTTAAAACCCTTGCCTCAAAATCTCGTACTCTTAGTTTGCTAGTATTTATGCAATCTGGGGTATTAATTGGTTAATGAAAATATCTGGATTATGAATAAAAGGAAACAAATTTTAATACCAAGATTTTAATTGCCATTTAATTAGGTATATTAAACTATATATATATATATATATATATATATATATATATATATATATATATATATTTGGTAACCTCAAAATCATCATATTGCAAATGCTAAAAATCAAAAACTTGCACAAGGATTTGCAACATTGCAATTTCTAATTTTCAGTGATTAAGAAGGAACATAGATATTTGTATTGGTGCTATTTCTAGGATTGATTGTATTGTATAATTTTGAGTAATATGATTCTCAATGAGTCTGAGATTTTAATCTATCTATCTACCTATCCATCATATATTCAGTCTATTAATATCTAAATAGTTAATATATGTAGTGTTAATTACTCTTTGCATTATTCCAGGAAGAGTGGCATTTTGATATACTTCTGGAAGAAGTACAGATTGTTTTAAACTTGTTGAAAAACAGCTTATCAAAAATTTTAAATACCTTTGATTTGAGATTGTGACATTTAAGAACCTATTCTAATGGGGGTGGGGATAATGATGGATATGTATAATTTAGCCAGGCCATTCACTGAAGCATTACTACCATAACAATAAAATATTATACACACACACACACACACACACATATGTAGTATGTGTTTGTGTGTATATATATAAAATAAGAACTATAGTTAGGTTGCTCTATCAACAATGACATAGGAGCATAGGTCTTGCTAAATGAATCTAAAAATGTTTTTCTTCATTTACTCATAGTAGCAGAGGTGTCATTTTCTTTCTAAGAATAAGGACTGCAATTACTTTTCAGCTTATCTTGGATCACAATCAAAGAAGTATCTGTTAATTCTTTTGGGAGGTATTTGATTTCAAATTCCTCCATTTTTCTGTTAATTTTCTATACTTCTCCCTGCTCAGATACTGATACAGTTAGGTCTTAGGGCTCTTAATGGGCCTTGTCCCTACTTATTTCAACTTTGCATTTTGAAAATCTGTTGTAAGTATTATCTACATATATGCCACTTTTGTATTCAGTTCAAAAGATGCAAATTTTGGCTTCTGTTACTATCACAGTCCCAAGAAGTTCTGTGCTTATCACTCTAAACATGAGAAAAAGTGATTTCTTTTTGTTAGACAAATGGATGAAACAGTGATAACATCTCCTTAAAAAATCTATACATAAAACAAAAGATGGAACTATTACATATATCTGTACTTTAATAAGACTGTCACATATATCTGAACTTGGGTAATTCAGGAGAGAAATTTGTTAGCTAATTGTTGTAATAGTCAACATGCCGGTATTACTCTGGATGCACTTTCAATTTTTTTCCCCATTATATCTGATCACTATGGTACAGACAAGTTTTCTTTGGATGTTAACTACTTCCTGAAATCCGTATACCTAATAATCAATAAAATTGCACAACTTTTTTGAGAGGATGCAAGATTTGCTATAAAAGCCAACAAAGTGCTAGGAACAGATTTATAAAATAGCTACCTATAATGAGAGCATGGATTTGAGTTAGTAGCATACATTTCCATTTTGATTTTCAGCCATGTGCTGTACTGATAGGTTTTAAAGAAACTATGTAAGTAGTAACTGCAATGTCAATAAATTGTAGGTTGCTATATAACTTTCGTTTCACATGTTTGCTCAAATCTCTTTGATTGATGATACACCCATTTCAGTAAAGAACTGGCAATGATAAGACTGGATTAACTTTCTAGTACTCTAACACGTCAACTATTAGTTTCAGAAATCAAGAAGAATAGTATAATAACAAGTTCATAATATTGCATTATTAATAAAATGAAGATATTAGAAGTATAAACCAGTAATAACAGGATTAAGTAAAAACCTATTATAGTCAAGATCTTGTAATTTTTAAGAAAAGTTTTTGTTAATGCCAAGTAATAACAACTACATTGCTTTTTCATTAGTCAGTCTTAATCATTAGGATTAGCAAAATTGAAAGCTTGAAGGTCTTAAATTGCAAACTCCTACTCTGCAACAGAGTATTGCATTAGTTCCACAGAACTTTATACACAGAGATAATAAAAGCTAATGCTTATGTTGTTAAACTGGGGCCTCAGAAGATAGGGAACAAAGGAAAATTCTAGGGCTTCAGAATTCTGGGAAATAAGGTAAAGACTTCTTGTTTTAACTCATAGCATGGGAGTTAGGATTTATGGTGAACTATGCTACCTGACTAAAATATGTTAACTCTTCAAGGGCAGTTCCATTCCGTACCTGATTTATTCAAGGAGAGACTCAAAATTCAAAATGTACCACATGGTACAACATGAAGTCAAGATAACAGCTGTGATTGTCTCTACCAAGCACTAGAATCAACCTCCCCTTGTGTCTTTCTTCTGTTTCTCCAAGTATCTCTTCCAAGTGTCTTTACATGTCGCCTCCATGTGTCCCCTCCAAGTCTCCCCTTTTCACAAGTGTCTCCCCTCTTCTGTTCCATTTCCCTTTATATTCATTTTGCTCCATTCCAGTTACTCTCATTTTGAAAGTCCAACTCATGGCATACTGGGGCTTATAATTCATGGTGGCTGCATGTAAATGGGGGCAGGGAAAGTGATGCCCATTCAATGACCTGAAATACTCCTATTTACATAGAACTGCCTCTGTAACACTTGCTACACCAGTCACCACCCTTATTATTTTGTTTTATTTGTTAAAATATAAAAATCAGTTCCTCCCACTGTGTATATCACATTGTATTACACAATGTATTACACAATGTAATACAGTTTAACAAGTCTTATTCCATTGGCAAAATGAAAGGAAATATGACAATACTTTAGTACCATAAAATACTGAATTTATTCATTTTTTCTTAGTTATTTAATCTTATGAAATATTCACTAGATTAAGAGCAATTCATTTAGTTAGAAAACACAACGCTTTCAGGGAAAAGTGTTGAACAAACCTCATCCATAATTAATGGTGCATGCCATTGTGAACATTGTCATGTTTGGAAGAAGGTCATGATTAATGAATGTCTTAAATGACAGGGCAAATAATGGATATTGGCTCTTGAAAATTTAATGACAATTTCATATGGTAATTTATTAGCAGACTTGTTTGTGATGATTACCGTTCATATAAATATACTTCTACTTTTCGTGAACTGGTTCTTCTCTTCAGAACCTTTAAGAAGTTTCTCTGAACATATCTGGACATACCCAGCACTAGGTATAGTAATTTGTGTCTGTATCTAATGTGTTATTTTGGACATTAAAATTAATTCTCAACTTGAACAACTGCCTACTACTTTTGGTAGTGAAGAAAGTTCATTTGAAAGTTAATGTCAGTGACTGTCATAGGTTAAGTGCTAATGAATTAGCCTCAGGAAGGGACATGACTTTCTTGGCTGCGTTACCTGAAGATTTTGTAAATGTGTGTTACGTGCATTATGCTTATGAATATCATTAGAAAGTCTAACATTAGAATTCTTGCCTAATAAACTGACAGCTATCTACAAAACACCACTTTAAATATCCTCCAGGGCCTCCCTGGTGGCACAGCGGTTGAGCACTGTGCTGTGGAGCTGTCTGCAGCAAGTTCAATACCCCGCAGGGAGAATCCCACATGGCGTGGCAGATCTCTCCTGCCTCGCCCGCTGCTCCCCTCAGCAGTGTATTTCTGATCTGCCTGTTCTGCGCCCCACTCTTTCTCTGGTGAGCCCTCTCACCGCCCCATGTCTCTGGCCTGTACCCCAGCTTGTATGTATAAATAAATAAATCTTTTAAAAAAATTTTAAAAAAGTATCCTCCAATTTTAGCTATTTTGCTCCTTTACATATTTTTATTATTTATTTTATCACCTATAAAACTGAGAAGATTAACTAGTATTCACTATCATGTAGAGTATCAAAGGGTTAAATATTTGTATAAGATCTTTTAATAATTTTGAGTTTATAGGAGGGTCAGACTCAAGTATGTTGACATCTAGTGTAGCTTAAAGTAGACATCCATATCCCATCTTAATTGCATATGAGATACTAGTGTCAACCTATAGTCTGTCTTAGAATTCAGAAAAAAATTATCATCATAAGTGAAAATATTTATAGTACTGCTTTTGTAAGAAAAATTCAGGATAGAAGCATTTGAAAGCCTCGATTTAGCCCTCCTCTGCATTCTGGTGATATAGTGAACTTTTTCCCTTCTTAATGTATTCATAAAAGTAATTGACTCTTGAACAAACCACTCAGATGTTTTCTGACCTGCTATAACTTTTAGGAATTAGAGTGACATGAGGAGAAAAGAAATTTCAACCATCATTAATCAATGTATTGCTTTCTTTAAAAGTCAAAGTAGAAGGCAAGCATTTAAATTTAGCAGTGCTGTTGGCTGCATGAAAGTCATAAAGATTCATAGCTCTTTCCTTAATTACATTTTCTTATATAAGTATGTACAAAATTATTCGCTTTTATAAACTTTCTAAGTTGTATTAAGTACTTTAAAATTAACAAAATCAAAGATGTCAAAATAGCTTAATTCACATTAAAAGGTAAATAGGTCAAATAATTTGCTGTATAAGTCTAAGAAAATTGTAACACTTTCAATTCTGGTAAAATTGTACTTACCAATCAGTTGCCTTACAAGTCACAGGAAAATCTAAGACTAATATGTTGAAGTCCTATTATTTTGTTTTCTTGGACTATAAAACAAGAAAAGAAATTTGATATATTTTTCTTACTAATTTATAGCTTCCTAGTATTATCATTTTCCTTATTACATGATCTCACAATCTGAATGCAAGTTTTCTACCTGTGATGTCAAATGATTATTGCTATTAAAGAGCAAACAAAAAGTCCCCCTTAAAATAAGGATGTCTCCATGGACACAAATTCTTTAAGTACAGTGCATCATTGAACATATACCAGAACTGATATCTGTTGATAATTTATTTTGTATTACAATGGAACACAAACGGACCTTGAACTTTTTTGTCTGAACTTCAGTTTCCTCAGGTAGAAATATGGAAACAAAAGATATCCAGCAAGCAAAATTGTTGACAGTATTTATACATGTTTAGTCTATGGTATATATTTTTAAATAATTTTATATTTTAGAATAGTTGTAGATACATGTATTATAAGTTCCCATGCACTCATGCCTAGCTTCTTCTCTATTTCCATTGTACATTAATGTGCCAATATTGGCAAATTATTATTAACTATAAAGCCCATGCTTTATGTATATTTCCTTTGTTTTAACCTAACATCTCTTATTGTTCCAGAACACCATCCAGGACAACACATTGCTTAATCATCCTGTCTCCTTAGCTGGTCTTAGATTGTGATCATTTCTCAGATTTTCCTTATTTTTTATAATCTTGACTGGCTTAAAAGGTATAATACTTGAGGGCCTCCCTGGTGGTACAACAGGGTAAGCGCAGCACTGTGGAGCTGTCCGCAGCTGTGGCACAAGTTCATACCTGGCGGGGGAGATTCCCACATGGAGCAGCAGACCTCTCCTGCCTCACCGGCTGCTCCCCTCAGCAGTGTATTTCGGTCGATCTGCCTGTTCTGTTCCTCACTCTGTCTCTGGTGAACCCTTTCACTGCCTTATACCTCTGGCCTGCACCCAAGCTTGTATGCATAAATAAATAAATCTTTAAATAAAGGGTAATACTTGAATATTTTGTGACCCTCACTGAACATAATTTTGTTGCTCAAACTGTTTGTCTGGGCTGAGAAATTTTTCAATTGGTATCTTGTTCCTTTGATGCACCTCCATTGTTTCATTTTCCTTTTATACTATTTTGGTTTTTAGTACACACTGTCTGCCTTCAAGGCTCATATTTTTTATTTTCTTTTCCAGTCTTATTTATTCCCTCAACCAGCTTTATTATCAGCTATAACCATTTTTTATAAGAAGCCCTGGTCCCTTTCATTGGAGAATAGTGTTAGAAATCAAGATCTGGGTGAAGGAGTGCCTTCTGCTACTGTAGTGTTCTTGGCTTTAGGTTACCTCAACTAATAGAGCAATGAGATGTATGTGGGCAGACTAATCCTTGCATCGACACATATCTGTAAGTATTTGCATATGTATCCTTCTGCATTTATGTATATTTTAAAAAGATCTTATTTTTGTGTAGAAGAACTGGGGTGTAGGCCAGAGGTGCAGAATGTACACCAGAGACAGAATGGGTAACAGAGCAGGCAGATTGACTGAAATACATTGCTGAGAGGAGCAGCCGGTGAGGCAGGAGAGGTCTTTCTGCTGCCATGTGGGTCAGCAACCTGGCCAGTATTGAACTCACACCATTGTGGTGACAGCGCTGAGACTTAACCCCTAGGGAGGCACTTTGCATTTATATTAAACTAAAAATGAGTCCGCACTAGTATCTCTACTCTAGTACCACATGGATCACATTAGACTTCTCCCTTCGTTTCTCTGTGATCACCATGGCATAAATAAGAAGCTTGTTTCCCAGCACCAATTGTCTATTTCCATTCAATTCCAGAAGACATGAATCTTGGGGTTGAATTGTTGCTCCCTGGCCCATGGTTAACAAATTGATCTAGTACAGTTCTTAAATATATACATACATACATATATATATATATATATATATATATATATATATATATATATATATATATATATACTTGTGTGTGTGTGTGTGTGTGTGTGTGTGTGTGTGTACATATACATAGTTCCTTTTCCCTTTAGTTTTACAGTCTCCATCGGTTTCTAAATTTACTTAGGTCAGCAGCTTTTTCTTTAATTTCATTCAGTGAGGGTATTGCATTTGTCATACAATTAGATTAGTTTGCCATAGTCTACATTCCATTCTGACATCCTCTGACATCTTAAATGATTTTTTAAATTGCATATATTAATGTTCACTCTTTATTCTGTAAGTTCTATGGGTTTTGACAAATACAGAGTGTCATGTATCCACAATTATATTATCATTCAGAATAGTTTGCTGCCCTTACAAAATCCTTTGTGCTTCATCTGTTCAACCTCTTCCATTCCTGAGCCCTTACAAAACCGATCTGTTTATCATTCCTATAATTTTTCCTTTTCTAGAATGACATACAAATAGAATTTTATAATATGTAGACTTTTCAGACTAATTTCTTCCACTTAGTACCTCTGTGGTCTCCATTTATACCTTTTCAATTTCCCCTAGGCTTACTTGCTAAAAAATGCATTGTTTTGCCTTTTGTTTGCTTATTTGTTTTAAATTTCCTTTGCAGTCTGCTTTTTCTAGTATTATTATAGATACTTCAGTTTTCATTGAATAAGATTTGCATTGTATATCTTCTTCTTTTTTATTTTTAAATTATGTATTATTTTGTTTAAAGTGAATTGCTAGTAGACAATGTATAGTTGGGTCCTATCATTTTTTTAATCCAGTATAAAACCAAATTTATTTATTTGAGGTGTTTATGCTATTAATGTTCAGTGTGGTTTTATATGGATGGAATAAAATCTATCATGAGCGATTTCTATTTTTTACTTTACTCTTCCCCTTCATTTTCTGCCTTCTTTTGAAATAATTATTTTAATAATACCATGTCTCTACTATTAGTTCATGGTTTATATATTTTCTTTTAATACTTTTAGTAGTTTTCCTTAGGTTTACAATATGTATCTTTCATTAGTCTATATTCAAATAGTACTATACAACTTCAGATGTGGTATCTTTTCATGTAATATACATATTTAGTCAGAGTACAAAGCGCAGAAGTCACAAATAGTGACTAGGGGTTGAATTGTTGCTCCCTGGCCCATGGTTAACAAATTGATCTAGTACAGTTCTTAAATATATACATATATATACGTGTGTGTGTGTGTGTGTGTGTGTGATTATTTTAAGTTAGGAGTTAGGATTTCCTTTGGAAATGCTCCTCCTGGTCAAAGGTAAAAATATGTGAATATCAATAAAAATGACTGTTTTAAATAAAAGCATATCAAATATGTTTAAATCTGAGTTCAAATGATAAGTAAAAATGAAAAAAAAAAAAGGCAGCTCTCCTCCTTGCCTGCCTATGACTATGTAGGTGTCTCTTTTTTCCTTTTTTCTTTCCCTATTAAACCTGTCCTTTTAAAATGTAAATAAATAAATAAAATAGGGAATAAATCTTTGGTCAATTTTTCAGTGTCTCCATAATATTTTAATAAGTGAATGTACTTACTATTTTGAAACTCATTAAATAAATAATAAAAATCCAGTACTTCACATCCATTTTTCTATATTAATTGTACCTCAAGGTAACCAAGTTTTTATTGAGAGAAAATTTATTCTCATGATATCATAAATCCATGTCATATACTAAAAATGAGAATATTAGCATTAAAATACTTCAATTTGGCAGTCCTCAGTGAAATGCTGGTTTAGTTCTGAGCAATGACCTAATATCATAAATGTAGAAATAACCTGACATTATGTGCCTCGATGGAAGCACACAATAACAACTCCAAAGTACTCTTGCTAAAATATTGACCCGGAACCTTAGTAAACCTCAGTTTAACTATCCATTAATAGGAAATAGAAGGGGCATAGAACTGTGTTCAGTGATACTTCAGGGATACCTTTTGCAAAAAGTCAGACTGGGAAGACTGAGACTACAAGATAAACCACTGGCTTTTTTTTCAAGTTTTTTTTTTTAAGATTTATTTATTTATGCATACAAGCTGGGGTACAGGCCAGAGGAGTGGGGCAGTGAGAGGGTTCACCAGAGACAGAATGGGGAGCAGAACAGGCAGATGGACGGAAATACACTGCTGAGGGGAGCGGTGGGCGAGGCAGGAGAGGTCTGCTGCACCATGTGGTAATCTCCCTGGCCGGGTGTCAACTCGCATCACCACTGCTGACAGTTCCACAGCACAGCACTTAACTGCTGCACCACCAGGGAGGCCCATCAATGACTTTTTAAACAAACAAATTGCAAGGAAAAAAGGATGACAAAAAGAAGTTTTACAAACCATTTGCAACCTATTAGATTTATGGGAACGTGATTCAAACTAGTGATTCTTAACCAGAGGTTATTTTCTTTCCCAGGGGATATTTGGAAATATCTGGAGAAATTTCTGATTTCCACAACAGGGGTGGTGGGTGGAGGCAAGTGAGCAATATCATTGACAGAAACAAACAAAATATTAATTCAAAAGAATCTGTTTGGGGCCTCCGTGGTGGCACAAGGGATATGCCTCAGCACTATGAAGCTATCAGCAGCCACTGCAGCACGAGTTGGATCCCAACTAGGGAGCTAACCCACATGGTACAGCAGACCTCTTCTGTCTTTTCCACTGCTCCCCTCAGCAGCGTATTTCAGCAGATCTGCCTGTTCTGCTCCCCACTCTGTCTCTGGTGTATCCTCTCATCTACCCACACTCTGACCTAAACCCCAGCTCTTGTATGCATTAATAAATAAATCTTTAAGAAAAAAATCTGTCCATTTCTTTCTAAAATGATTTTTATAACTTATAATATGAAGTTGAAAAAAGTCATCTATGTGGTTCTTGCTCCCATTTTGACACCTTGACCACGTGGGATACACTATAATTGTTATTACCATAGAAACATGTTGAATCCCAGGAGGTATTCATTATTTTTAATTCTTAAAATATTTATATAAAATTTCATCTTCAAATTTGCTAATGTGATCTGAAAATATAAATGTAATTTGTGAACATTGTGAATTACATTTTTGTAAAATATCTGTTCAATGCTTTTGGTTCTTCTAACAAAGGAAGCACCTAAAAGTTTCATTAAAATATATCTTTGATCTCAACCCAAAACTATTATGAATGAATCAATTGTAAAAAAAAAAATACTGATAGTCTCATTTCCATAGAAATGGTCTCATTATGACTAAATACCGAAAATGTATGAGGACAGTATTGTTTAGAGGAAGTCTCACAGCACTTTCCTTCCCACTAACTCATATAAATATCTTCTCTCATATTTAAAATTAAATGATTTGAATTCATCATGCACACCAGTGGATGTTCTCAGATTTTCACTGTGAACTATTAATTCACTATTAATATAAATTTATTTAGGACCCAAAATGACAACAAACTGAGTTAAGTAAAATACTTCTTGCATGTTTTTAAATAAAATATGCTTCTTTTTAAGTTGAAAGCAGTGTTTGTATTTTCTTTCTTTTGATTTAACAAGTAAATGCATGATGATGGAATATATCAAATAGATTATCGAAACTTTGCTTTTTAATGTCTCTGACCAACTCTCAAGCTTAATAATTTCTGTCAATTCATACACAATTACAGGAATAAATGAACATACTGTGTAAGGATATCTGCAGATGTACACTTAATCATGAATAATCATGATGAATCACAAATCACATATTCTATCCCTTCTTCATGATTTTGTATAGAAAAAATCTTTTATTACTGTGATGGTATAGAGAATCACCAATTTATGGTGAGAGGATTCAACAGAGACAGAGTGGGGAGCAGAACAGGCAGACTGCCTGAAATACACTTCTGAGGAGCAGCGGGCGAGGAGCAGTCTGGCTGGGGATCAAACTCGAGCTGCAGTGGCTGCTGATAGCTTCATAGTGCTGAGACTAACACCTTGTGTCATCAGGGAGGTTCAAATAAAAATATTTTGAAGACCCTATTAGCAAATACCTAAGAAATGTAGAATGTCTATAGAAAGGCGAAGACTTATTACTTCAAAAGTAAAATCATGAAAAAGATATAGTCAAAGATAATGGGAATATTAGTAAAAATAATTACATATTTACAATAACTTCCCCTCACTTGAAACCTACTATTTTCTAAAACTATGCTAAGTACTTACATGTAGCAAATCAGTCCTTACAATAACATTCTGATCAAGAGTAGCCAAAATACTTGTCCAATCACACATCAAACAAATGGTAGATCTAGCTTGTCTTCTCCAACTTCATTTACTCTAATAGTAATACAAGAGACAAAATGAAACTAAAACAAAGTAAATATACCAAGGAAACAAATTATTGACCACATGTGATTACTGATGCAAGTTTCTTGATTATTTTTAATGCCAGCAAAGTGTTTTAAAGGCAGTTTCACTAGGCATTGCTTTTACTAAAATTTTGGTTATAATGTAAATTATTTTACCTTACTGAAGATTACTTCATTAATTTATGATAAATGCCTGCACCTGCAAGAAATTAAATTCCATATGATAAATCTTATATGAAGTAATAAAAAGTTTCTGAGATTCTTATACAAATATTTTTTCACTCTAATATGACACATAATTTTAACAAATGTTTTTGTCAGATTTCCAAGTTTATGTTAAATAAGTGTGAGAAGATGCAAGAGGTATTACTATCCAGTTATCACAGTAAATGCTACTAAAATATAATTATGGTATGTACATATACTTACACATATATGTACATATATATACATATACATCAATGCACACATATTTTTCATTATGCTTTTAAAAATAAATTCAGGTGTCTTGCTATCCAGAAAATGATAGCAATGATCAAAGTAGGAATTATGACAAAGGACATTTTATTTTAACATTTTTTTAAAGTGAAATTTGTTTTAAGCTATTTTCAAGCAAATGTTATGCAGACCAAGAGTAATTTTCACTTTAAAGCACTGCAAGAAAAAATTGACGTATTTTTTAGCTAAGGGAAATATTATGTTGTTTGAACTATTTAGTTCAAATTATTCTCTCTGCCATCATTTATATCTTGTGTGTGGTGTGTGTGTGTGTGTGTGTGTAGAAACGTTGACCTATAGACATGTCCAAAGAGAGACAACAGAGGGAACATGGGAAATGTCTATTTTCCATCAAATCTATCCTAGTCAATATAAAAACTATATAGCATCAATGGTTTCATATTCTTAGGAAACTGCATGACAAATATTAAGAGCTCAATAACCACAGTTATCTCATGATCATGATTAGTTTTATCATTATTGCTCATATTATTTTTAATGGTATGCTGTGGAGAAGCGCCAAAAAAAGAAAAAAAGATGCAAGTAAGTATTCTGCTGGATTTAAACAGGATGTTACCTTTCAAATAATAATTTTGATTTATTAAATACTTTGTTAATAAAGCTAATATTTAAACTAAACTGCCCTTTCACTTCAGTAGAAACTTCACGCAAGTCTTCTTTAGCTCTACTACCTTAAATTTATAGTTCCATAAGTAGATTTTACACTGGCATATTGAAGAAGAAGATTGTGCACATATACATGCCATGTAAAGTTCAGAGAGAAAATACATATGTCAAGATAACAGAAAACTTATCAGGGATTGAATCAAAACCCTGGAAAATGTATTTTTTCTCTCAAGAGAGAAGCAGTCTGATAGAAGTATGTCTTAAATTTTTGAAAATGAGATTGGTAATCATTTTGTATTTCTTATTTTAAAATGCAGTTCCCTGACAATAAGAAAGATGGTAAGACAAGACATCAATTATGAGTAAATGTGGATTTCCCAGGCTGCAGCTCTCTCCCAGTTCTGCTACTGGGCTAACATGGGTCATGCTTCAAAACTTCCTGGGATCACACAGCTGAGCTGACCACATATTCTAAGACAGGACAAAATGTTATTGTGTAAAGAAGTCAAATGAAAATTTTAAGATAAACTTTATTTTTAGATGAAAACAGTCTATAAAATGGTTTAAGCATTTTAATTAATAATATAATTAGTAAGTAGTAGTGTTTGAAGTGAAGTGGTCTCTAAAATAGTGTTGAGCCTATTTGAAAAAGAAATATTCCTTACCATTCTATGCACAGTTACTAACCTATAAAGTAGAATAAAAAAAGAAAAGGAAAGATGTTAGTTTTCTGAATTTGTAGTTAGGTAGTTAAAATTATTGCCTCTAGAGAAAAACATCCTTAGTTCAGAATCCAAGCTTATTTCACTTACTAGATATCACTTAACTTCTGTGGATCTTTTGCCTTGGCCATATACTAAAGATGAGCACAGAACTTACATCAAAGAATTCTTTGTGAATATTAAACAAATTATGTTCTATAAAACACTTAGTCTGGCACATTATAAACTCTATAGAAATTTTTATGTAGTTCTCACCTTATGAAAATAGTAGCAATTATCAAAATGAGATTTAAAGTTAAGTGTGTCTGTGTGTGATTGTGTTTATGTGCACGTCTGTGTGCAGTTGGTAGCAAATAAATTCCAAAGATTCTTTTTGTTTATTAAATTTATTTCCATAAGAAACAATAATCTAACAATTAGCAAGTAGAATTTTACTTTTTGATCTTTATTTATTAGAATCCAGACCACTGTAATACTAGTCCTTCTAGGTAGAGAACAACTGTACACCAAACCCATTTCCTGTTCTTCCTTGACATGGAGCTACATTTCCCAGTCTCCTTTGTAATATTATCAGGAGCCAGTCATTGAGTTCTAGTTAATAAAAGGTAGCCAAAAATAGCACTATTTCTAGCCTTGATAATAAAACAAAATCTACTATACCCAATCCACCATGCTCTTTCTTTTTTCAATTAATTTATTGCAGACAAAGTGAGAGTTGGAATTAACATGTTGAAGACATGATTGTATGATATCAGCAGCCTTGATAACAGAACTGTTGCTTGTAAAAGAATAAGAGAGAGCCACCCATTAGTAAGGAACATTGGGTATGAATTTTGCATGACTGAGAATTAAACATCTATTATATTTTTTGCAATTTTTTTATTGTTGTTAGAACTTAAGGAATTATTTTAATTAATACATGTCTGCCCTCACTTCTGATGTGAGAGACACTAGTGAAAAACAATATTTTTCTGAATAATGTTACATTTAGTTTATCAACTTTTAGAATTTTGAAATGCCTCAGTTTCCCAACTTCACCAGTGACAAATCAAGACAGATTCATTTCAGTTAAATGAAGCCAAAGTATCTAATCTTTTTCTTCCACCTGTGACAAGAGCAATTGAGATTTTTTTAAAGCTATCTAGTATAATGGAGGTTATGAAGATTTAATTTTTTAAAAAATATCTTTTCTTGACCATTTTTTTATGAATTTCTTGGAAGGAAACAAAACACATATCAAGTGCTTGGACTGAATTTAATATTTGTGGTTTAAAGATTCTTGTTCATTCACATTTAAATAAAACATCAGATTGCAAAAATGGGTCAGTGAGTAGCACATTTTAACTACTTGAGGGAATAATAAAATTGTAATTTAGTCTACTCACTTTCACAGGATAAATTGAAATCACTGTGTGAATTTCTCATTAACAAAAACATAGAGAAATAATATTTTGTTTCTTTTTATTTGAAATTATCACTCATGATATTAACTATATTTTGAAGTTATATATGTGTTATATATATATATAAATATATATATGTAGATCATTTTGAAGAAATGTTTTGGATATTGCTCTGTGAGTCTTTAGAAGGAATGTTAAACACAAGCTGAAAGTGAGCTAATTTTCACTTTATGAAAAACAAAATAAATGTGACTGAACCATATTATCATGGTCTTAATAAAAGATACTTGCCTTGAGTATGTACTTGAAATATTCTTAATTAATTAAATTACTATTACCCATACTTACAGATAAGAGAACAGGGAAACAAGAATGTCTGAGTGTTTTTCTTTGTTAACACTTTTTTTTTTCATTTGCTAAAATAACAAAGGATAAAGTAGAAACAAAAAATTGTGAGTGGACAATGTCATTTTTATAAATATTCTTTTCCAATATTTTTGCTTTCTGACTTATAGTAATTACACTTAACCAAAGTGTTATAGGACAGGGAGAGGGGCACCCCAGAACTCCCAAACCTGCCTGTTCTAAATAGGTTCTGCCATCTGGCGTATCAAGACAAAACATGTAAGACCTTTCTTTGAAAGGAACTTTAGTACAATTAGTGTGCAATATAGAAAAGACAAAGAATATATTTTCCAAATCAAGCACCCAAAGTGATCCATCCCCTTGTGGATAAAAGTTCACTCAAACAGGACTGGCCCAAAGCGAGGCCTGAAAGCCTGCCACAAGTCTAAAGCACCTCTGGTGAGGACCCTAGAAAAGGGTCAGAAACAGTCAGACAAGTCTGGGAGGAAAAGTGCAAAATCAAAATAAAGATAAAAGCTGCCATTGTTAACCTCCCCACGGGTCTCTCCCCTACATCTGTTTCAACTAGTCCAGGATCAAAAAAGCAAGCGCAGTTTCTTCACATGTGTCTCTGCTCCATGTGCCTCCTTCAGGTCCTCTTCCTGCTCTCTATCCTTCCTTCTTCATTCTTCAGTCTCTTCTCCAACTTCTTCTCCTCCCTGCTAAGCTCCACCCTCCTTTGGGTGGGGCAGGGAACCTAGCACATCCCCTTTTTCTGGGGGCCATCCTGTTACAAAAGTATTTTTTAAAAGTAATCAAAGTATTTATAAATAATAAACTGGTATTTCTAATATCTAAGACAACATGCATATCGGTTATCTGTTTATTTCCCATCAGCTCCAAATTCAATCTTTGATACAGTTCTGTAAAAGTTGATAGAATTGTATTCCCATACACTTGAATACAAATTTGTTAGTATAATTATAAATATGCATTTGTCAGTAACACTGATTTGCAGAAATAAGTCTAAATACATAGTTTGATGATGGATAGTGACTGAGCATTTGGTAGTAGTCATGGCTGGACATATAACTAAGGAGAGAAACATCTCTGAAATCTGTATAGTATTGCAAACTAAAGTCACATCAAAAAATATTTTAAAGAATACAATATATTGATAGCACTAGTGAAATGGTGGAAAATAAAGTAAAATAGATTCTTTTGTACAGATTTTTTTAAAGATTTATTTATTTATGCATGCAAGCTAGGAAGTAGGCCAGAAATGTGGGGGTGGGGGTGGTGAGAGCATTCACCAGAGACAGAGTGGTGAGCAGAACAGGCAGATCAACTAAAATACACTGCTGAGGGGAGCAGAGGGCAAGACAGGAGAGGTCTGGTGCACCACATGGGAAGCTCCCTGGCCGGGGATCAAATTCGTGCTGCAGTGGCTCTGGATAGCTTCATAGTGTGGTGACTTAAACCGTTGCACCACCAGAGAGGCCCGCTTTCATACAGATTTTAAGAAATTGCAATTGTCACCTTTCTGAAACCTAACCTCCCTTTCTATCTCTCTAGATAGGTAGATAAGAGATGACAGATATTTGTAGTGATTCAGTAAAGTAATTGCAGTTAAACTTTACATAAACTTAAGGTTTTTCCACATATTTTCTTTTTTCTAATAACAATGATGTTGTAGTTTATATAATATTCAGTAGTTTGTATTCTTTTCAAATTGTATTATTTATCAACACAAATTAATCATTTAATGGTAAATCTATAAACAAGCAGACTAGAAAGACTATAACTAAATTAAACAGGAGTTTGTACTACCACATTTTAAAAATGAAATAATATATTCTCTACAGTGTGAGATAAATAAAAATTCCTGCCACATGCCATGGAAAGTCAGAGTGCTATTTTAGCATTTAAAGTTTTTTGAAGTAGAGTCTAATTATGAATAAATAGAAAAAAAATCAGGTAGCCATAATTTACATAAAGTTTTAATAAAATGGAAAAAATTCTGGCCACTGGGGATTTAATTTTCAGTCTGTTAGTATGCTAATGTGTTACAGAGGTAGCCATTATTCTCACTTGTACTGGTTATTTAATCAAAGATGTCTGGGAACGTGCAATTAAGTCCTCTTAATAGGAATAGTATCAGTAGAGATCTCTATGGCAAAGATTTGAAAACCTTCATAGTGTTCTAATTTTCCATTTCTTAGCCTTTCACTTGTGCTTAAAGCATAAAAATGTACTTTCACAACTATCCAGGTCATCCTTCCTCATTTCTAATAAGCATAATTTTCTCTTTCCTTCTATCAGCAGATTACTGAAGATAGTTCACTTTTTTCTTCTCTCCAACTTAACACCGTTTCATAACAGAGGACACAGAATTCCTAAAGAAACATTTCTTTATCCATATGTGTAATCATTTGATTATCTCCATGCTTAAAAAATGTTTAAGTGAGTGCTAACTCATGGTCATAAAACCAAATCTTGATTCATACCATACTAAGATAAATATTCACTATTAAGGTCAACATTTGCTATTTTTCAGGAAAGTATTTGTTGAAGACTTGTCTGTATAGGTGGTCCCACAAAATCGTTGTACATAAGTAAGTCCTTGTGTGTCAGTAAATGACATTGAAGGGTATGTAGAACACTCACATGAGTTTGTGATATAAACTAATCATGGTAAGAAAGTCAAATGTAATTTCTGGAAAAATACTGTCATTCTCCCTTTACTAACCAATTCAAATTATAAATAATACTATCTTCTGGTTAGTGTTGCAGCGGTAATTGACACCCTATTCAGGACTGTGGTCGCCATCATAGTCTGTTCAGCTCACTGCAAAAGCTACATGGTTAATGGAAAATGACAGTTGACTTCTGAAACTTTAATCAAGTGATAATTCCATTCATATTTGCTGGACTGATGAATGTCTGCATTGAAACAAACTCCCACAGCCTTTGGATGTGGTGTATGACTAGAGATCTGGTGAATACATTTTGTTGATCCCATCAGAAAAGATAAAAATACTTTGCATTCACATGGGGAAAAGAACATAGAATTGAAAATTTGGGGGTTATAAATCTGCAAAGATTCAGAGGTCTGCAAATTGATGTACTTTTTATTTATTTATTTTTTAAAGATTTATTTATTTATACATACAAGCTGGCGTACAGGCCAGAGGCATGGGGCAGCGAGAGGGCTCACCAGAGACAGAGCGGGGAGCAGAACAGGCAGATCAGAAATACACTGCTGAGGGGAGCAGTGGGTGAGGCAGGAGAGGTCTGCCGCACCATGTGGGATTCTCCCCGGCTGGGTGTCAAACTCGCATCACGCGCTGCCAACAGCTCCGCAGAGCTCAACTGCTGCGCCACCAGGGAGGCCCCATGTACTTTTTAGATGTTCAATGATCTTTCTTATGTCAATGTCCTCTGTAAGGTTGAGACAAAACACTTTATTGGAGGAAACACTATTTAGTGAACATCTATTTATTTTGGAGGTACCCTAAGCCACTCTTTGAAATATAGAATATATCTCTATTAGAAAGCCCTCTAAACCATATTTTTAATGACCCAAAAGACTTGTAGTTTTGAGTGGTGCCCAAAGAAGAGAGGGCTCTGTAGCAGGTTGGTGCTCTCCCACAAGTTACCTTTGTCATTCAAGTCATGTGGATGCTGTGATTCTGACTACAGATGTTTATGGACTTGATGACAAATTCCTTGAACATCAAGGATCTACTCAGAACCAGACAAGTTTCTCCTGGCTACAAGAATCAAATAGAGTAACTAATCATGGGACGTCAAGTGACTACATAATAGAAGTTGTCATGAGTTGGATACTTCTAAATCATTCAAGTTAAAGATTCACTGTAAGATGGAAATGTTTTATTCAGGATTTGGCTTGAGTATGGTTAAAGGGCAAAAGTAAATTATACAAATGAGTAGTTTAGATCATGCCATCTACTTCTATTGCACTAACCACTTTTACTCAGCCCAAACCTTTGACCTCCTGTAGACTTTTCCTATGATATTCTGGTAAGAGGAGAAAAATAAATTGGATGCAGTTCATGCATACTTTAGCTTGGCATGATACTGTGAGTTTAATATAGAATGTTGCTTTATTACAGTCCAACTCAAGGGTGGACTGCACTTTATCTTTTAAATGTAAAGGACAGTAAGTAACAAACATGGCCATCTTCGTGGAAAAGAGGGAATTGTGCTCTCCCTATGAATTAACCAGTGGCTTAGATGTTTGGTTAGTGTTCGAAGGAAAGAAAATTAAATGACTGGGAAAAGGGAGATCTGGGAGAAAGGCCTGTTTATTTGTTTCCTATTGCAATTGAATCAAATTACAAAAATAATGATTTAAAGCACCATCATGTATTATGTTATAATCTTGTAGGTCAGATATCTGTAATGGGTATCACTGTTCTAAAATCAAGATATTGACATGGCTACATTTCCTTCTGGGGCCTTTAGGAAAGAAGAGATTTTCCAGTTTTTTCCAGGTACTAGATATGGTTTACCTTCTTGGCTTGTTACCTCCTTCTGTTTTCAAAACCAGCAAAGCCTGTGTAGTATTACTCGCATAGACTCACTCTGACTCTCACTTATCTTCTTCCCCCTCTACATTTAAGGGCCTTTACAATTATGTTGTGATACACAGATAATCGAGGATACTCTTTCTATATATTTAAGTTCAGCTAATTAACAGCCTTAATTCCATCTCCATCTATAGTTTTTCTTTTCTGCATGGTCAAATATATTTACAGGGTTCAAAGATTAGATTGGACCTCTTTGGGTAGTAATTATACCCAACAACCATCTGATTATTCCTATGAAACTGGGCACAAAATATGTACACATTGAAGTCTCATATCAACGTCCAGAAACAAGCTTCCACTCCAGAAGAGTTAGTTGCATCATGTATGACCTTTCCCTTGTGGGTCAACCAACTTGTATCCTAAGCCACCTAATATTTACAAAGGTACCCAGAAGGTACTCAAGAGGCTTAAGCCATTTGCCCGGAGCAGTGCTCTTTATTATCTTTTCTTTCTCCTCATTTCATCTTTTTTCATGCCTTTATAATAATTTTAAAGCAATGTGTATCATATTACTTTCCTTAAATGTACTAATTGACATAGGAGTCAAAGAGATACTGGTTTGAATCTATAAACCTAATAATTCTGTGCCCCCTAATGAATGATTTGTTTAAATATTCTGATCATTAGTTTATCTATACATAAAATACCAGGCATGAGTATTTTTAGGCAGCTTACAGAAGTAAATATATGGAACACTGAGAAAAGTACAAAACATAGAAAAGTTCCAATTAAGTGGTAGCTAACATTATTAGTAATACTAGCATTGGATATCTATTGGAGATATAATTATAAATCATAGAAAGCCCTTAAAGGGAAAAAAACATAGTGATCATATTTTCCCGCATTTTATACTTTCCTATATTTTTTGTATTTAAAAAATGTGTTAGACTCATTAACAATAAAATTTAAAATCTTACATAATAAAAAATTTCTACCTTAACTTTTGTTTACTGATTCTCTTAGTATTCATGATTATTGAGATACAGGCTGTCATGAAAAAAATGCACTGACAATGTAATTGCTATATAAGTAATTATGCTGACCCTTGAGAAAATCACATAGCCTGTTGGGGTCAGGATTATAGATGATATAGGCCAAGACCGAGGTCAATAGGACAATAACAAATAGGCCTGCATAAAAATTAAACAAGTTTGATGTAGTCTATCAAATATGACCATAGGGGAATGTTGGAGGGATATAATTTTTAACAATACAAATGGAATGAGGTTTTAGAGACAATGGGCTGCCCTCATCATTATATATTATGACTTTTAACCCAGGCATAAGACACCTTATTATAGCTAATGATGCAATTACTAGGTGTAATACTGAGAACTTTGAATAGCAAGCATGCCGTTCTGTATAAATGACTTGAGAGGCCATAATTGTGTGAATGGGTTTTTCTAATGTTTTGCTCTTCAATTCTACTTTTGTAGCTGAATCTGCCAAATCTCATGTACCCATTCAAAAATTAAGTTCCAATTTCAGGAGTCATCAGAATTAACAAAGAAGAATGAAAATTGAAAAATAGAGCTGAGTAACTTAATCACTGAATCCTACAAACAAGATGTTGCTGGTTTGATACTGCTTTAAAAGATCAGGAATATAGGGCCTCCCTGGTGGCTCAGCGGTTAAGCGCTGCGCTGTGGAGCTGTCGGCAGTTCGACACCCGGCCGGGGAGAATCCCACATGGCGCGGCAGACCTCTCCTGCCTCGCCCGTTGCTCCCCTCAGCAGTGTATTTCTGACCTGCCTGTTCTGCTCCCCACTCTGTCTCTGGTGAACCCTCTCGCCGCCCACGCCTCTGGCCTGTGCCCCAGCTTGTATGTATAAAAAAAAAAAAAAAGATCAGGAATATATCTTGACATACGATTCTAGTTTATCTCAAAAATAGTATTTTTATCTCACACTGATAAGCAATCTGTATCAGACAAAATATATTATACATCTATTTGCACAGACATAGGTTTGCGTTTGCAGAGTCAGTGAGCATATGTCTTATAAAGATTCAAATGTTTAAAATAGTTTCACTTTCAAAGTAATTCTTAAGATGAGTTAGCAATATAAATTATTGCTTGCCTCATCCAAAACCTTGACTGGGAGTCACAGGTAGAAAATCCTAACTACAAGCTTAGAGATTCCCAAATTATACTAAATACAGTGAATATTCTTCTTGTTGCACCAAAAGGTTGACTAACTTGATTTTAAAAATTGCTTGGCTTGAGAAATAACCATCCTAGTAAGTCAAGGTTTAATTTGTGTAGAATAAACAAAGCTTTGCTTTCATTAAAGATAATTACAGATCATAATTTTAATTGTAGATTTATGTGATAGTTTATAAAATGTGAACTCTACAAATCTTCAATCTTTTTGTCACAGTTCTTATTTCTACTTCTCTTTTTCTTTCTCAAAAATTGCTCTTTTATTTATTGTTATTTATGTCTTTTACATTTTGTATTCCCCTTGGGTAGCCCAACACCAATTCACCCGTGATCCATCTCCATGGTCCCTTGTATTCTTTTCTATTCCATTTTGTGCCCGTATCCTCCCCTCCCCCTGTCCTCCCCGCCCCCTCCCTGCTCCCCACCGCTGAGTGTCTCTCTCCCATTTGGTTTCCCTATAGTCCTGTTATAAGTGAAACCATTTGATATTTTTCTTTTTCTTTCTGGCTTATTTCACTGAGTATGATTCCCTCTAATTCCATCCATGTCGCTGCAAATCACATGTGTTTATCTTCTTTCCATGCTGAATAGTATTCCATTGTGTATATGGACCACATCTTCTGGATCCAATCATCTATTTTTGGACATCTGGGTTGCTTCCATACCTTTGCTATTGTGAATAGTGCCGCAATGAACATACGGGTGCATGTATCCTTTTGGATTAGTGTTTTTGAGTCCTTTGGGTAAATTCCCAAAAGTGGTATTGCTGGGTCGTAAGGGAGCTCCATGTTTAGCAGTTTGAGGAATCGCCATACAGCTTTCCATAGTGGTTGGACAAGTTCACATTACCACCAGCAGTATAGAAGAGTTCCTTTTTCTCCACATTGTTTCCAGCATTTGTTATTGCCTGTATTTTTAATGTGTGCCATCCTCACAGGTGTGAGATGGTATCTAATAGTGGTTTTGATTTGCATTTCCTTGATTATAAGTGATGTTGAGCATTTTTTCATGTATCTGTTGGCCATCCGCTTTTCTTCTTTGGAGAAGTGCCTTTTGAGCTCTTCTGCCCATTTTTTGATTGGGTTATTGGCTTTTTTGTTGTTGAGTTGTGTGAGTTACTTGTAAATTTTTGTTATCAGTCCTTTATCAGATGTATTGTGTGCAAAGATCTTTTCCCAGTTGGTAGGGTGTGTGTTAGTTTTGGTTAATGTCTCTTTTGCTGTACAGAAGCTTTTTATTTTGATGTAATCCCATCTGTTTATCTTGTCTTTCACTTCCTTCACTTTGAGAGATGTGTCTTTCAAGATTTTGCTAAGATGTATGTCGTGTAAAGGTTTGCCTATATTTTCTTCTATACATTTTATGGTTTAGGTCTTACATCCAGGTCTTTTATCCATTTTGAGTTGACTTTTGTGCAGGGTGTGAGGTAGTAGTCTAGCTTCATTTTTTTGCATGTGGCTGTCCAGTTTTCCCAGCACCATTTATTGAATAGACTGTCCTTGTTCCACTGTATTTTCTTTACTCCTTTGCCAAAGATTAGTTGTTCATAGATACATGGCTTTAATCCTGGGTATCTATTCGGTTCCATTGGTCTTTCTGTCTGTTTTTGTTCCAGTACCATGCTGTTTTAATTATTATGGCTCTGTAGTATAGTTTGAAATCAGGGAGTAAAATTCCTCCGTTTTCTTTCTTTTTAGTTAGTAGGGCATTAGCTATGTGAGGTTTTTTGTGGTTCCATATTAATTTCATTAGTAGTCGATCTATTTCTTTGAAGAATGTCATTGAGATTTTCATTGGAATAGCATTGAATCTGTAAATTGCTTTTGGTGGGATTGCCATTTTGATAATGTTAATCCTTCCAATCCATGAACAAGGGATGCCTTTCCATCTTCTTGTGTCTCCTTCTATTTCTTTCAACAGAGTTTTGTAGTTTTCTTTGTATAAGTCTTTATGTCTTTTGTTAGATTTATTCCCAGATATTTGATTTTTTTGCTTTTGAATTTGAAGGGGATGGATTTCTTAATTTCTTCTTCTTCAGATTGGGTGTTTGCATAGAGGAATGCTACTGACTTTGTGCGTTGATTTTGTATCCTGCTACTTTACTGAACTGGTCTATTATTTTGAGTAGTTTTTCCATGGAGTTTTTAGGGTTTTGAATATATATTATCATATCGTCTGCAAATAGAGACAGTTTAATTTCTTCCTTTCCTATTTGGATCCCTTGAATGTCTTTCTCTTGCCTAATTGCTCTGGCTAGAACTTCCAGTATTATTTGAAAAGTAATGGTGAGAGTGGACATCCTTGCCTTGTGCCTGATCTTAGGGGAAAGGCCTTCAGCTTCTCACCGTTAAGTATAATATTGGCCGTGGGTTTGTCGTATATGGCTTTTATTATGTTGAGGTATGTTCCTTCTATCCCAAGGATTTCAAGGGCTTTTATCATAAATGGGTGTTGTACTTTGTCAAATGCTTTCTCAGCATCTATTAATATGATCACATGGTCTTTATTTTTCTTTTTGTTGATGTGTTGGATTACATTGATTAATTTTTGGATGTTGAACCATCCTTATGTCCCTGGAATAAATCCCACTTCGTCGTGGTGTATTATCTTATGGATGCATTGTTGGATCCAATTGGCCAAGATTTTATTAAATATTTTTGCATCAGTATTCATTAGGGAGATTGGTCTGTAGTTTTCTTTTTTTGTGTTGTCTTTGTCTGGTTTTGGTATTAGAGTAATATTTGCTTCATACAATGTGTTTGGTAGTACTCCTTCCTTCTCGATTATTTGAAAGAGCTTGTGTAATATAGGGACTATTTCGTTTTTGAATGTTTGGTAGAATTCATTTGTAAAACCATCTGGTCCTGGGCTTTTGTTTTTGAGGAGGTTTTTAATTACTGTTTCAATTTCACTACTTGTGATTGGTCTGTTTAGGTGTTCTATATTTCTTTGTCTAGTTTTGGGTGATTGTATAGTTTTAGGAATTTGTCCATATCCTCTAGGTTGTTATACTTGTTTCCGTATAGCTGTTTATAGTAATCTCTGATTATTATTTTTTTATTTTTGCTGTGTCCGTTGTGATTTCTCCTTTTTCATTTATGATCCTATTTATTTGTGTTTTCTCTTATTTTTTCTTTGTAAGCCTGGCTAGTGGTTTGTCTATTTTGTTTATTTTTTTCAAAGAACCAGCCTTTGGTCTTGTTAATCTTCTGGATTTTTTTTTTATTTCCATTTCATGTAGTTCTGCTTTGATTTTTATTATTTCCTTTCTTAAACTGTCTTTTGGGTTTTTTTGTTGTTCATTTTCTAGTTTTTTGAGATGTGAGATTAAATTGTTTCTTTGGGTTGTTTCTTGTTTCTTGATGTGAGCTTGTAATGCTATCTATTTTCCTCTTATTACTGCTTTTGCTGTGTCCCAGACGTTCTGGAAAGTTGTGTCCTCGTTGTCATTCAGTTCTAGATATTTTTTAATTTCTTTTTTGATCTCTTCGTTGATCCTTGGTTTTCCAGGAATGTGGGTTACAGCCTCCATGAGGTAAGGATGTTTCTTTTTTCCTTTTTATGATTTATTTCCAGTTTGACTCCTTTATTTTTGGAGAAGAAGGCTGGTACGATTTTGATCTTAGTGTATCTGTTGAGGTTTGTTTTGTGGCCTAATATGTGATTGATCCTGGAGTATGTTCCGTGCGCACTTGAGAAAAATGTGTATTCAATTTTTGGGGGGTGAAGTGATCGATAGATCTGTTAATCCCATGTGGTCAGGTCCTTATTTACAGCTTTAATGTCCTTGGTTACTTTTTGTCTTCTTGATCTGTCCAGTAGAGAAAGTGGGGTGTTGAAGTCTCCTACTATGTATGTATTTTCTTTAATGTCTGTTTTCAGGGATGATAATAATTGTCTGATATATTTTGGTGCTCCTTCATTTGGAGAGTATATGTTGTTGAGTGATATATCCTCCTGTTTTGTTGTCCCCTTTATCATGATGTAGTGACCAGCTTTGTCTTTTTTTACCTTTATAAGTTTGAAGTCTATTTTATCTGATATAAGTATAGCTGTTCCTGCCTTCTTTCTCGGTCCATTTGCTTGTAGGATTGTTTTCCATCCTTTAACTATTAATCTGTTTATCTTTCGCAATTAAGTGTGTTTCTTGTAGACATCAGAAGGTTGGGTTCTGTTTTTTGATCCATCTTGCTATGGTGTGTCTTTTAATTGGTTTAGTCCATTTACATTTAGAGTTAATATTGATATACTGTCATCCATATTTGTCTTTTTTATTTATATATTTTTTTTTACTTTTTGTGATCCTAGTCTTTACCTGATTCCGTATTTCCTGGTCTTTCCTCTTTTGGTTTTGTCTTCATGGTTTCTTGTAGTAAGTTTTGGAGTGGGGGTTTGGTAGTGATGAATTTCTGTAGTTTCTTTTTGTCAGAGAAAGTCCATATTCTTTCTTCGTAGAGGAAGGAGAGCTTTGCAGGGGAAATATTTTTGGTTGACATTTGTTTGCATGTAGTATATTACATATGTCTCTCCATTCTCTTCTTGCCTTTAATGTTTCTTCAGAGAAATCTGATGTCAGCCTGATTGGCTTTCCTTCGTAGGTTATTTATTTCTTTGTCCTCATCATTTTCAATATATTTTCCTTGTCTTGAATTCTCGATAGAAAAACTGCTCTCTTAAAGGGTTTTTTTTTTTTTTTTTGCTTGTTTGTCTTCATGTTACAGAGGAGGAAAAGGGGCACCCTAGAACCCCCAAAACTGCCTGCTCTAAATAGGTTCTTGCCATCTGCCGCATCAAGACAAGACATATAAGACCTTTAATGGAAAGGAACTTTAATACAATTAGTATGCAATACAGAAAAAAGGGAAGCATGGGAAGACTATAGTTTCCAAATCAAGCACCTGAAGTTACCCATCTTCTTGTGGGTAAATGCTAGAGGGTTTGCCCAAATCATGGCCACAGATGCCCAAAAGCCTGCCACAAATCTAAAGCCTCTTCTGGTGGATACCCATAGAAATGGCCATGAAATAGCAAGACAAGTCTGGGAGGAAAAGAGCAAAATCAAAATCAAGATAAATGCTCCATTGTCAACCTCCCCATGGGTCTCTCACCCATATCTGTTTTAAATAGTCCAGGACCAAAAAGCAAGTGCAGAGTCTTCGCATGTCTCTCTGCTCCATGTGCCTTCTCCAGGTCTCCTGGCTTCCCATCCTTCTTCTTCTCTTCTCCAGTCTTCTCTCTAGCTTTTCTTTCCCCTGCTCAGCTGCACCCTTCCTTGGATGAGGAAGGGAAATGAACCTCTCTGGGTTCCACACTGTTACAATTACAGAATACACCCCAATTCGTAAGAATTATGAATCTGATCGTTTGCCTGTGTGTTCATCTTTACCACTCTCAAACTATAAAGGGAATACATTTACTTTTAGTCTTACCAGATCTGCCCATACCCCTTAACCCCTATGATCATTCTACAATCTACAAATAAACTTGCCAGTAAAATTTTCAGTTTGTGCTGTGTTGCTTATTCTTATAGAAACTCTCTTTTATTTAAAGAAGATTTAAACTGGGCCTCCCTGGTGGTGCAGCGGTTAAGCGCTGCGCTGTGGAGCTGTCGGCAGCGGTGACGCGAGTTCGACGCCCAGCCAGGGAGAGTCCCACATGGCGCAGCAGACCTCTCCTGCCTTGCCCACTGCTCCCCTCAGCAGTGTATTTCTGATCCGCCTGTTCTGCTACCCGCTCCGTCTCTGGTGAGCCCTCTCGCCGCCCCACGCCTCTGGCCTTTACCCCAGCTTGTATGTATAAATAAAAAATTAAAAAAAAAAGAATTAAAAAAGAAGATTTAAACTATTTTTATTGTCGTTATCTATTATACACCAAAATGACAAGCATAAGTAAACTAATATATTACATGACATTCAAACCATGACATTTAAAAACTTAGTGATTGATTATAATATCCATGTTATTTGACTAGAGTTTTTTTGTCTGCATAATCTAGCAATTAGAAATGTTTTAAATCTCATAAAGGGTTTTCTTTAAAATAATAAAAATTACAGAAATTTTTAATTAAATATTTTTTTGAAACATGCAGTTGTTGCACTGAAGGACAAAGGAAGATGATTTGTCCCTTTCTAAAACCCAATTTGTTAATGATAAGAATAAGGATTCTGGAAAGCTTCCCTAGTGAATCAACAATAAGAAATATATTCAAGATACCTCCCTAGTGGCTCAAGGGGTTAAGTCTCAGCACTATGAGGCAGCCATTGCAGCGAGTTCGATCCCCAACCAAGGAGCTTCCCACATGGTGCTGCAGACTTCTCCTGACTTGCCCTCTGCTCCCCTCAGCAGTGTAGTTCAGTTATCCACCTGTTCTGCTCTCCACTCTGTCTCTGATAAATCTTCTCACCACCCCATACCTCTGGCCTACATCCCAACTCTTCTATGCATAAATAAATAAATCTTTTAAAAAAGAAATATACCCAATAATTGGGTTAAAAATGAGCACAAGCACTTCATAGCTCTTCCCATCAAAAGGTGCAGACTGTTTCCTTGCCCTTTGACATGGGGTTCATGACTTGCTTTCACTAATACAATGCAGCAGAAGTGCTATTGTTTTATTTCTGAGCAAGTCCTCATTGGGCTTCAGTTTCCTTCCTGCCTGTTAGATCCCTTTAGAACCACCTAAAGATCTTATTATTCTGATGGGTGGAGACATGGAATAGAAAGTAAACCCTCATTCCAAAAGTGAGAAAGCTTCTGGCCACAGGGGGCACACAGGGGAGAACTCTGCAGCCTCAATGATCCCACAGGATTGCAGGTGTGTGAGTGACCTCGGGGGAGGCCTCCAGAAGAACGATACTGCCCAACTCCACTGGAAATGCAGAGTTTTAATCAAAATCATGGTTTTTAATTTAAGTTTCTAAGTACTGGGAGAGTAAATACTCCAAAAATACCAATAGCAATCTTTCTTTATTTTCCTTACATTAAAATTTCTTTCTCTCTCTACACTTCCCTCTTCCTTACCTCCTAAAAACACAAGTGTCACCTGGATTTGGGCATTAGCCAGTTTTGGTAGCCACAATTACACAATTGTGGCCACAATTAATAGGTGCAAGAACAGCTGCATCTATTATTACTCAAATATGCTAAAATTACTAATAAAATACATTCAAGACTGACCACACTAATATATCAACATGTTCTAGACTAGACTTAATATTTATACTTTTGTTTTGGGAGTTCCTTAAAAGCACAGTCTACTCCTCTAGTTTCCCAACTTATTTTCCTGTAACACCTTTATTCACAGAAAGAGCCATTTAAGAGGCAACTAATATCTGGATTACTTTAAATGAAATCATTGACAAAAATATGAATAGTGGTAAGATAAATAGAATAACATACAAAAAGTCATAATTTTTTTATTTACAAAAGTCTTCTACAAGAAAACACAGTAAGCCGACCAAAATGAGAAATTAAATTTGAAAATAAAATTTACTTTCCAAAGTTGACCCAGATATAACCTTGATTGTAGTGATTAATTTGGCCACCACTCATCTCCATTCTAAAAATGAATGGCATAAAATATCATTTTCCAAAATGTGAAAAAATAGAAGGCTGCACCAATTTTAAAATAACTTAATGGAATTCTTATATTTTAACTCTATATGCACCTAAAATACAAATTTTTCTGAGTTGACACATTTAGAATATCAAAACTATTTATGGAATATTTGGGACTCTTAACTATTAGTCTATAAACTTATGAAATGTGAATTTGAAATAAGATAGAAATTTTTTTTTAAGATTTATTTATTTTTTATACATACAAGCTGGGGCACAGGCCAGAGGCGTGGGGTGGCGAGAGGGTTCACCAGAGACAGAGTGGGTAGCAGAACAGGCAGATCAGAAATACACTGCTGAGGGGAGCAGTGGGTGAGGCAGGAGAGGTCTGCCACGCCATGTGGGATTCTCCCTGGCCGGGCATCGAACTCGCATTGCCGCTGCCAACAGCTCCACAGCGCAGCGCTTAACCCTGCACCACCGGGGAGGCCCCTGAAATAAGATAGAAATATTTTAATTTTCCTAAATTAGATGTTCGAATAAATCTATGTCTGTGGTCATACTACCCTAAATGCTCGATCTCATCTGGAGATAATAAAAAGTGCTTAGAACAGTAGATGAAATATATCAACAATTAATATATTTATTATAAATTTGCAGTCTCCTCAGTACATCATACACAACAAGAACTTCCCTGACATAGAATTTCACATCCACTTATGCAGAGTTGAATCTTCACTGGCTCCTTCACACAGCTGTTCCTACTCAACCTTCATGCATTGCTGTAGTCTCACTCCCTAGGTGGTCTCTCTGAGTGGAATTCAGTGCTTTTCCTCTCTCATTATCCACTTATTCTCTATCATTGATAACTTTGTTTCCTCTATAATATTTGTCATAGTTAATAATTATTCTCAAGAGTGTGCTCAGGTATATTACCTCTTTTATCTCTTTATCTGAGGTCATTCACTCCACAATTGACCTATCTATTCTCATTCAAATTTTGTGTTATGTTCTAGCTCAAGGACACCTCAGATTCAAATATCTTAAATTGTCTTTCCTGATTTCTCTGACACAGCACCTGACATACAGTAGTTTTTCAATAATGTTAATTGAATAAAATATTTCAAATTGTTCTAGGGAAATTGCTTCGCAGTTGAACTGCTAGAGGTCAGCAAATTCACAAGTTTAGCAAAGTTTTAATCATTTTCGGGTTTTCCATAACTTAGTCTTGTGAAAGAATTCTATTAAGTTTAAAGTCAGGTACCTTGAGTATTCCTTAATTTTAGTACAAAAAAATGAGGCAACAGGTTGTTTTGTGACAGTAATATCACTGATAAATTTAACTCATTAAAATCAAAACAAACATAATTTTTTTTTAAAGATTTATTTATGTATGCATACAAGCTGGGGTACAGGCCAGAGGTGTGGGACAGCAAGAGGGTTCACCAGAGACAGAATGGGGAGCAGCACAGGCAGACTAACTGAAATACACTGCTGAGGGGAGCAGCAGGCGGGGTAGGAGAGGTCTGTTGTGCCATGTGGGAATTTCCCTGGCCGGGCATCGAACTCATGTCACCACTGCCAACAGCTCCACAGCGCAGCGCTTAACCGCTGTGCCACCAGGGAGGCCCAATGAGTGAAAGTTGTTTAAGAAGAGTTGTAGTTGCTAAATTAGGAAAAGTTTTGTTTCTTATAATAAAATGGAATTAATAAAGGAAGTTGAAACTAAATGCTTAAAGGTTTTTTTTAATATATATAAAAAAACAAGGTGGGTGGTATATAAATAAAGTACAAAGATGATAAAAAGCAGTCAAAATGTCAATTATATTCAAATATGTGGTGGTTCAAATCAAACAAGCACTACAGAAAATGTGTATTTGGAAAAGTACACTGAAATTCTTTTGAGAGTATGTAGGATCACTCTATAGCTCATGTTCCTGGAGAATGTTTACATGGGAGGGGTTCTCCAATATTATTTACTCAAAATTCATTATTTTTCCATTAATGGCACTGAGGTTCAGAGATGATAAGCTATTTGCCCAAGTCAAAAAGCTGTTTAATAGCAGCTGCTATGACATGAATTCAGGCATCTAATTACCAAGTTTGAGAAATGTGATATTCAGTGCACAGAAAATTTTTGTGAAGACAATTATGCAAAGAAAGGGCGAAATTTTTTAAAAACGACAGTCACAACAACCCTCTTAGCATCTGGTAGCTATTTCCTTTCTCTTAAATATAAAAATAAAAAGCTCTTTCAGGGACATTTTGAACCTAATAACATAAATTTAATGTTCAGGTAAACTATCATGACCTTTGAGGTCCACTTTGAAGAAGAACAGAAAAATAACCTTGAAACTCAGGAAAGAGAACAAAATACTGGACATACTTACATGCAAAGCCATTTTTCAGGAAGGATCAGCTCAATAAAAATTATGACCTTTTTCTGTACCTTATTTTATTTTCTAGATCTAAAAATATTGCCAGTGCCTGAGGCGTAAGTCAGAGTGAACCTCCATTATCACTCCAGAGACTTGGCACTTTCCTCATTAGAATCCATGGTATCTGACTGAGTGACCTTGTTTGGTGAGAAGACACAGATGGAGACTGTCAGTAAATCTTGTTAATGTAACAAGTATTCCTACTGTTAGATGAGTGTTGCACCTGATACTGGCATTTCTTCTCTTAGCAAACAACCCCAATTCCCTTTCCAACATGGTTCTCTTCCCTCACACCATCAGGCTTTTCAGCATTAACTTGTTCTAAGGATTATCTAAAAGAATGTCTCTTGCTGTGAAGGTGAGATGCTCTCCCCTAGTCATAAACTCTTGCTGGATTTTGAAAAATGTAAAGATGACATTAAGTGTGGCAAACATAAAGTTAAATCAAGTAGACCATCTCTGTGCAAGAAAGTTCTTTAAGCAAAAAATAAGATCTATTTTTAGGTAACTACTGCTCTAATTTGTCAGTTTCGTTGTTATGCAATGTAAAAGTCAGAGCTTGAAGGAAGGACGTATTCTCAGAATTGGGGAAGAAGAATTGGGATGTGTTTTGGTTCATAAGATTATAAGTGAGTAGTCAAGCGGCAGGTTGTACCAACACATTTGGAAAAGGCATTGTAGTGCCAGCAAGGTCACCGGGGCGGTTCTCTGTGATCTGGGCAGATGAGTAAAGGAGTCCTGGAGCCCTTGGTGGCCTTTTCAGGCTTTTAATGATCTTTTGTAGTGAGGCAACCAGGTACAGGGCAGGCAGGGGAGCGGGGGCCAGGAGTCTGACAGGCCTCCCAGCCCCTGGCATATCTTCACTCTTTCTGGGCTCTCTGGCATGCTCCTGTGGTCTCTCTGCTGCACCCCACCACACAGGCCTGTTGCTGCTTCTGCTGCTGCTGCTGCTATATGCAGAGCCTCCAGGCCCAGGTGTGCCCACTCACGAATGCCCACACCCTACTTCAGGTGCACACCATAAGGCATGCGTGTAGGTGCACCGGGGTCTATCATTAATGCTAATGGCAGTAGGGCGGAAAATCCTAATTATTCTTTCATTTACCTACAGGCATTTAATCCCTAACAATTTTGTTATCCTTAATAATTGCTACAAATAACAAATTTCTCAGTTCATTTGGGTTACTGTAACACAAACACAAACTGGGTAGTTAATAAACAAAAGAAATTTCTCATGGTTTTGAATGCTGGAGGCCTGAGTTCAGCATGCCAGGATGGTCAGGTGAGAGATTTGGGTGACACACTTGGCCTTGTATCCTCACATAGCTGAAGGGGTAGGGCTATCTCTGGAACCTCTTTTGTAAGACTTCATCCACTTTCCAGAGGGTTCTACCCTCCTGACATAAATACCTTCCAAAGTTCTCACCTACAATATCAATACCTTTGGGGGTGGGGAGACAGGGTGGGGTAGGACTTCAACAAATTCATTTTGGGAAGACACAGCATTCAAACCATAGCAATAACATTTCATATCTAGTGAGAGAATCAAATCTTATGGTTTGAGAAGAATTTATTTATAATTATAAAACCCTATCTACACTTACATATGCTTCAAATGATGAATGCATAATACAAAACAAAAAACTGTCAAAATAAAGAATTAGAAGTATATTGAAAGTTTTTGAATATTTTATATGTAAATATTGAAATGACTTTTTTTGCATTTTTGAAACAAAATCAGTGGACAAATGCAAAATTTGGCAGACTATAATGATTTTACAAATAATAGTGATAATAACTCATGCAAAATCCTTAAACTTTTGCTGAGAATCATTTACATTTTCATTTAAGATAATTTCATAACTATTAGCCAATGGAAATAATTATGTTTTCATACTCTTTCTAAGTGTCTAGTCCTCTGTGATTAATGGAAAAAAATCTCACTATAATAAGCCCTGGGGTTACTGGGGGATCTGCTTGGGTAGAGGAGTTTAGGAGGGGGAACATGATTTTGTTTAAGTATCTGCAATGACTCAGACACTGAAGTCAAAAGAAAAGTTATAAATTTGGGAGATTAAAGTTTTCTAGACCATATTTTAGTAATGAGACCGAAAGTAAATCAAAACTTTGATGAACTATGAAAAGTGACAGAAATATCCTCCAATAACATCATGAAAAATTTCAGACAATGCAAACTAATCAAATGGTGATAGACTAGGGCATTTAGCCATACTTCTAGGAAGTTTTATATATGCTGAAATTTGAAATTTGAATGGGATTAAAGATACAAGAGGGAATGCATGCCAAGATATGGAATATTATGTCCAAAAGCACTGAACTGAAAAATACAAATATGTTGACAAAAGAAAGCTAGAGTTTAAAAATGTTACTGGAGATGAGGCCTGGGCAGTGTTCATCTACAATTTTATTATAACCCAAAGAATATAAATGTTACACGAAATAGGAATAAAATTGTACAACTCACATTTTCCAATTTCAATATTTACTATAAAGCCACAGTAATCAAGATATGGTGCTATTTGGATAAGCACAGATATACCAATCTATAGAACAGAAGTTAGATTTCCAAAATACATCTTTTCATTTATAATTATAAATTTTTGAGGAGTATAAACAAAGTTGAATGGTGAAAGAGTAATCTTTTCAAGAATTGGAGCTAGAACAGCTGGATATGCCCATGTAAAAGTGTGTACAGGGTTTCTCTGGAGGATGTCCAAAATTATAATCTAAAATTAGACAGTGTTAATGCTTGCATTACTCTGAATGTGCTAAAAACCACTGAATTGTAGAGTTAGAAGACTTAAATGTACTCGATGTGAATTATATCTAAATAAAGTTGTTTTTAAAATATGGAGTCCCCTATTCAGTAATGGTTCTCAAGAATAAAGAAAGGTGAATAAATTTGGTTCAAAGCAGCACAAGTATATAAATTTTAGTTAAAACCAGGAAGGTAGCCAGGACTGAGTAAGCACTATAGAGAGAAGAATATTTCAGGGTATAGTCTACTTTTATATTATGAAGTATATTTATATAATAGTTGCTATTATTATATATATTTTAAATGTTAACATAGAAATAATGTCTTCTTGAAACATGTTATTTCACATTTAACTATATTTCATATTTGACCGATATTTAGCTGAAATCAATGAATAGCTGAGAACATAACTAACTGAATTCTGTCAGTATTTCTTTGAGGATTTATTTCAAGTTACATCCACATGGAAAGTCTGGCAAAGCCACAAAAGTTATAAACGTGATCTAGGTAAGCAACCAACCTATTCATAATATTTTCGTGTAACTCTGGAAATCAAACTTTGACATTTTGCTACAAACATATCTTTTCTTGGATGTTGAATTAAGGATCAGTCTCAATAATTTATTTTCTTTTACAATCATCATCAAATATGATTAATTTGAAGAAATTGTCACATTTGTAGAATTTAATTAAATATTTTTATATTAAAGTGTTAGTTACAATTCTAGTATTCTTATATACTTGGAATGCTTTCTTTAAAATTTAACTATAGTTAATTAAGTTTCATTGGGTATACTATCCATGCTCTTTTCATTGATGATACCATTTTTTCAAGGCAATAATGATAAAGGAACTTTATGTTGATCTATCTTCAAATTAACCAGTGAGAAAATACAGATAGAAATGGTTTAAAATCAAATGAAAATCCTTTCAATAGGAAATTTGCTGACTCAAAAGATTGTTCATTGTAATTTTAATCACCTCAATCATCTCAAAATTTAATGATCCTTGTATTAAAATCAAAATATCATCTTTATACTTTCAACTTTGTCTGTCCTTTAAGCTGCAAATAATATTTATTTCTTTTATCAATAAGTATTTCACAGCACATAGTAAACTCATGAGCTGTGGCAATATCGTGATGCAGAAGCATTCAGAAAGAGCAACACAAGCTACTTTCTCTTCCTGATTTTCTTCTTTCATCTTCACCTATTGTAAGAATTAATTTCACTCTGAAGCACTTACAAAGGAGGTCTCTACAGGATGCTTTCAGGAAGATAACTTAGTCTAGAAAAATTGTATTTAATCTAAAATCTAAGTTGTAGTTAAGAAAGCCAAAGGGAATATCCAGTGGGAGTGCTTCAAAGCAGAAGCATCAGGGCATGAGGATACTTTGAAATGAGAAATACACTTTCTAGTGAATGAGTCCAAACAGAGTACTTAAAGCCTGGAGAAAAAAAAGGATGCAGAAATCAAGAAACGAAAAGAAAACATATAGAAAAAAACAGCAAACAAATAGTAGCATGATAGACTTAAAGTCTTTTTTATATAAGTGTTTTAAATACAGATGGCCTAAACTCAAAAAGAAGTTAGAAATTGACACCTTAGGAAAAATTAGTCATATGCAACTATGTGCATTCTAAATTGGGAATAAAAATGCCAATTGAGAATAAACATATCCTCATCTATAAAACATATATGGTATTTAATTCTAAGTCTGTCTTGAGAGTTAAATGAATCCACATAAAATAGATGAGGGCTCTGGTATTTTATAAGTGTTTACTAGACCATAGTTGGTATTATTGCCATCCATTGTTATTTGATTAGGAACAGAGATGCTATGTAAATTCTTGAGCATGTCTTCTATGGAATAGACTTTCTAGCTTAAGAAAGGAACTGCATAAGTATAGATTACATGTGTCCATTAATGACTGATAAGCTTTTTCTTAGAAAAATGACAATGACAGAAAAATACACAAAATACATAAGAAAGCTGACTTCCTTAATTAGGATTATTGTTATAATCTTTTATAGAAGTCATTTTAGTTTTGCTAACTTAAGAAACATTTAGCAAATACTTACTCCACACTATGCAATAGGCAGTGGAGGAACAAGTGAATGGGCAGGACATCTGTCTTCAAGATGTGCATGGAGTAGGGGGGGGCGTTCACACCTACTGTAAACCATGTATTGCAAAGTACTATCTTTTAATGATCTTGCACAGTCTTATACTTTTTCTCAGCATTCTTACTAAATGTTATTTACAATTTTCATATTTAATGACTACTAGTTCAAGCAAACTCATCTGCATTCATAGAACTTACACTAATAAGCCATTTATTTGTTTTATTAGTGTTTAGGTTGTTTAGTTTTTCATTCCAGTAAACAATTCTGTGAACAGTATACTTGTACATAAAATTTGTATGATTTTAAGATATATTTGCTCATTGACTCATTTAAATGAACATATTTACTAGGTAGTTTATTTAATCAATACATACTAATTGATAAATGTGTTTATTAAGCTATGGTTTAGCCTCTGTATCAGGCACTGAATTTTGAAGATGACAAGTACAAGATGCAAAGAACATTTAGAAAGCATGTATCAACATTAAATATTTAGAAAATTTTATCAATTTTATGTATTTCATCTTCTAATTAAGGAGTCTTTTCACAGGGCATCCCTGCTGGTGCAGGGGTTAAAGACATAGAGCTATTAAGCTATCACCAGCCACTGCAACATGAGTTGGATCCCTGGCCTGGGAGCTGGCCCTAATGGCGCAACAGACCTCTCCTGTCTCACCCGCTGCTCCCCTCAGCAGTGTGTTTCAGTAGGTCTGCCTGTTCTGTTCCCCACTCTGTCTCTGGTGAATCCTCTCACCCCAGCAAATCTGGCCTACACCCCAGTTCTTGTGTGCATAAATAAATAAATATATATTTTTAAAGATTTACTTATGCATATAAGCTGGGGTACAGACCAGAGGTGTGGGGCGGCGAGAGGGTTCACCAGAGACAGAGTGGGGAGCAGAACAGGCATATGGACGGAAATACACTGCTGAGGGGAGCAGTGGGCAAGGCAGGAGAGGTCTGCCATGCCATGTGGGAATCTCCCCAGCTGGGCGTCGAACTCCTGTCGCCATTGTGGACAGCTCCACAGCGCAGTGCCTATCCACTGCACCACCGGGGAGGCCCAATAAATAAATCTTAAAAAAAAGAAATATGTTCACATTTAACCTGATTTTAACTCCTGAACTTTGTAAGTAAATTTATATTTGAGATAGTTTGGATTATCATAGCCATTTCATCTTCCCATAAGCATAAATGAACTGCAAATTTTCATAAGAGAGATTCCCTGGATGGCAGGGCCAACAGTAATTTGTGTCCTTTATTCTCACTTTTACTGGGGTAGCATTGAGCCTTCTTACAAACATATTTTGAAAATGAAAAAGTTAAATTTTGAATTGAGTTTTAGTGGCTTTCTCAACTAGAACACTAAGCTCTTCTGGGAGTTGGGAATTGAAAAGTTGATTTTAAGTAAAATCAACTTGACAGGGAAATAAAAAGACAAGTGAACTCACGTTTGAAATACCTCAGATAAGGAAAATTCCAGTCAAAATATTTCTTTAAATTTATTGTTCTACTGTAAAATATATTCTATCTGTTGTTTAGTTTTAAATTATATTTAATGTGTATAGATATTCAGCTTTTTGTGATAGGCAGTGGACAGGAGATAATGTATAATGGTTCTTTCAATACATGAAAAATTTAATGCAGCTTGCAATTTCAGAATATGATAGCATTTGAAATTCCTAGTTGTAGCAGAATGATCTTTAATTTTCATCTTTAGTATTCTGTTTAGTTTTCCCTGGAGTAGCAGTCATTATACATAAACATAACATTTAACAAACTTATTTAATGTGGAACTTGACTTTGAAATAAAGAAGCGTGTTTATTTAATAAGTCAAAGTACCGAATTGTTTGTTGATATTTATAAGAACTTTTATGGATATGTTTATTGAAATAACTGCCAAAAAGGAGGGGCAATTCCACTTTTTCCAGAGAAGTAAGCATTCTTCTACTGATAAAGTCAACATCCAAAAAGTATATCTAAAAGTATCCTCTAACTATACTGCTAGATAATTTGGCTATCAAGAGTGTCAGTAACATAATGCTTCTTATTTAATGAAACCTATCATGAACTCTGTTTCTCTCCAAAGCAGGTTCTTCTGCTTTCAGCCTATTAATAAACTGTTCTGTAGCCTTCTCTGAGACAGGTAGTGACTGTACGAAATGGAATTTTGATTTCTCTACATGCTTTTTTCTGTATCATTGTTTTGTTAAAGATTATGCTGTGATGCTTGGATCCTTAGTGGATATTTCTCAACATTTGTGCATATCAGTCTCAGATAGAACAGATGCAAGGCACCCAACAATGAGTTGGTGATTTTGCTGATTACTTCTTTCCCTGAATAATATTTTCGTGAAAGTGAATGATTCTCATAAGTTGACTGAATAATTTGGAAAAGTAATGTGTTTATCATCAGCAATCTGATTATGCTCTTGAATTCATTCTTGAATAATTTTTATAACGTATGTCTAATAATAAAAATTAGAACTCACGGGCCTCCCCGGTGGCACAGCTGTTAGGCGCTGCACTATGGAGCTGTTGGCAGAGGTGCCCGGCCAGGGAGATTCCCACATGGCATGGTAGACCCCTCCTGCCTCACCCGCTGCTCTCCTCAGCAGTGTGTTTCCGTCGATCTACCTGTTCTGCTCCCCACTCTGTCTCTGTTGAATCCTCTCGATGCCCCATGCCTCTGGTCTGTACCCCAGCTTGTATGCATGAATAAATAAATATTAAAAAATCCCTCTATTTAAAAAAAAATTAGAACTTACATTTATTGAATTTTCAGTGGCATATGTAGGATATTTGAAGCAGGTAATTTTTAAAATTTCCTTTTTCTCTATAAAACAAACTTACCTTCAGAAATGATCCTATAATAATAAATAAAAGCATTATCTTAAATCTTTATTGTTATTGTTATAGCAATTAATTTAAAAGAGCAATTTTCACTTTTAAAGCCTTCATTTAATATTCACATATAGACTAAAATTGAGATCAGAATTTGCATATATAATAATCATGGTGAGAAAACTGTAACAGAAGCAGTCAGAAGTACATAACCGTGAATCTAGAATTTTCCACATAAGTTTTCAAAAGCAGTGGCAAAATAAACACCAAGATCAGGCATTTATCACTATAAATACAAAGTGAAATAAGTGCTATAGAATATTCACTGTCAAGAAGTAAGCTCTGATTAAGTAGAGCATGAGAAGCAATTTTGCTGTCCCCCAAAACTACTAAATTTATTTGCAAATTTTATTATCTCTCAATAGTGTAAAATGGTAATAGTAACCAATAGTGATAATAGTAACCAATAACAATTAATAATAATAATGCTAGTTTTATTTTTGATAGATAATTAAAATTTTAGATAATAAAATATGAGAAAGGAAAATAATTTGGCATGGATGAGAAATGTAAGAATGATATGTCAGCTTAACAATTGAAATTAAACAAAATGCAATATAAATAAGAACTACTGATTCCAAACTAGTAAAGGATAAATAAGCTAACTTTATCACAAAGCAAAACAGAAGGCACAAATGGAGTTAAACAAGAGACCTAGGAGAAACATGCTAAAAATAAAATAAAAAATAAATTAGAAAAAAGTGATTTGAAATGTATCCAGTATGTTAAAAAACATCCAACTGGCACACATTTAAGTCATAAAACTGCTCCTCTACTCCATATTGTGCTCACTAGTCCTGCTGTTCTTTTGTCATAAGAATTGTTCATAGGAAACACATTTATCAGACTCCCTAACTTATTGCCCAATTCTGCTCCAGGACATTGGGGTCGTGCACCCTATGAGACTGGCAGAATCTTGGTCTATGAAAGTGCATTTTCATTGTAAACTTTAGATTAGATGATTGTATCATTGCTTTCGGTCTCTGAACAAAAAAAAGAACAGAGAAACTTATTAGAGAAAGATTGCTTTGATAAAGGTTTCTGTCGATTTCCTTGTTTGCTTCACTTGAGAATATCCTTCGATTTCTTGTATAATAGGTTGCCTCAGTACTCAAGCTCTATGCAGTGAGGTCCTGATTCCACAACCAGGAGAGAGTCCAACGTATAATAAGACCTATTCCCTAAAACACCACATGCACTTCCAATTTCTTGCAACCATAATACATTTTCTTTTACATCGGTCATGGGTCTATCTACTTCTAAGCTTCATAAGAGAATTCTTGCCTTACATGTTTTCTCGCTATAATCTAATTATTTGTGTCTATTTTCCTAAATGACCAAGCTCAGCAAAGGATGACTTAGAATTGCATTGGCCCTACACAGATCTTATCATATTGCTAAACTGGTTCAATTTAAGGTAAGTTTTAATGGTTAACTTTATGCATAAACTTGGGTAAATACAGTGCCCAGTTTTTTTTTTTTTTGTCAAACATCAGTCTAAATATTGCTAACTATTGTTCAGATGGTTAACAGTTAAATCAATAGATTTATGTGTGTGTGAGTTTCTATAGACTAACAAAGATCTACCTGAAAGAGAAATTAAGAAAGCAATCCCATTTATAGTAGCATCAAAAACCTTAAAATACTTTGGAATAAATTTAACCAAGGAGTTTTAAGACCCATACATTGAAAAGATCCATACACTGTCTTACAAGACAGAGATGAGAGAAATTGAAGAAGAGAGAAATAAATAGAAGGATACCACCTGTTCTTGGATGGGAAGAATTCATACTGTTAAAATGTTCATACTACCCAAAGAGATCTACAGATTCAATGCAAACACTATAAAAGCTGCAAGGGCATTAGCTAAGTAATGGGATCTAATCCAATTAATTGATGTTCTTAAGAGCAAAGATGGAGGTTTCCTGAATTCTGCCTGAAACACAGAAATTAACTTGATGATTATAAGAATTCTAAAATACACAATACAAAAAATGCACTTACTAGCCAAACACATACAACTCTTTCTAAATGGAATTAAGATTTGTTTCTAAGGATTGGTAGTGATTTCATTATTTTGACTTACTGTTCCATCATGCTTAACTTATCTTGAAGTATACATTTTTATAAAAATACAGGCAAGCTTCTTCAATTTATCCCTCTTCAAATACACATTTTCCAGTGGCTAGAACCTTTGTAGGCTAAAAAATTAAAGGAATATTGGTCCCACTTGATCACTTAATTCACCCTACAAGTCTTATGAATCAGCAATGCACTTTGATTATCCACATGAAGGTTGAAATATCTGCCATAAATCTTAAATGCATATGGAAAATTAATTCACTGGTTTGGGTGATAGTTTTTAGCAATTGTGTGAAAATTGAAAAATCTGACCCCTGTAATTTTCTAAGGACTGGTGAGATGGTTAATGTGAAAAATTTATTTAAATTTAAGTGTAGACTTTAAGGTATTTTTCCAACATTTTATGCAGCTAGTTTGGAAGACATTCAATCATGTTTTGTTTTTTGTTTTACTTCATATCAAATTTCAAACCAATACCAGAATGACCAATGTACTTTGAATAATGCCATGCCACTCAAGTACTACAATATAAAATCTTTTGAGTCAGTTTTAATGTAGCTAAAAATACACATAACACAATACAATGATTACTTCCTAAATGAGTAATTCAACAGTAATATGCTATTAGTAAATCATATAATAAATATGAGATAATCTCTGTCACAGATTCATTGTGTTCATGATGTACCACTTAAAGAACTTTTAGAGTAAAACCAGGACAATCTTAAAAAAGAAAACCCAGGTTTTTGTTTTTTTTTTATGTTACAGTATTTTTTTGCATGTATCTCTTATATTTAACATTGATGATTTTTGTTACCAGGATTCCCCAAAAGTACATTTTTTATTATGAATCCTGTCTCTTAAAACAATTGTAATCAAATCTAGTCCATTGCTATATTTCAAGTAGGTAGGTATCCAAAACCCAGGGGATTAAGCCATATATGAAAGCTATTACTGAGTCAAGAATTAGACAATGTGAAGACTTAAAAAGAATAAAGGAATATTAAAAGCGTACATTTTAGAAATAAAAACAGCAACAATTTTTAAAGATCCTCCATTGCTATCAGCAATATCCTTTATCTGATACAGTGAATTGTTTCGTTTAGAATTAACCATATAAGGGGACACAAATTCCATGCACAAAAAAAAAAAAATCCATTGTTGTCTTAATGATTAAACAAATATTCGTTTTTCTATGGTAACATATATTTTATACAAAGGATAGTTTGGACAAGCAATAAAAAGTAGATTTTAAAAATCTTCAATATATTGTTAGAATATTTATCTGAGTGTCTTCAAATTATAAATGCATTATTCAAATTATATTGAAAATATAGTTTTCTGTGATTTGGGCTTTGATACTTATGTCCACATATTCAAACTATTCCTATTCTTGCTGAGGCAGCAAGGAATGGGAAGGATCCAAACTTCAGCCACCTGCCCTATTGGTATCAGTCATCACTGATGAAACTCCTTTATGCTCTCACCCCCATATCCTCCCAGCATCTTTGTAGGCTTTTGTGTGCTTTTCGGTCAGTGATACTTTATTGCATCACTAGAATATCAGTAAGTTCCTATTAAGATTGTTTCTAACAAAAGCAAGTTCCAAAGTTAGTCCATCTTCTTTCAGAGAAGTTCTTTCCCTCTTATGTAAATTTTCTCCTTTCTTTCCATTTTAATTATAATGTGAATAATGACTTTTTATCAAGGCACTGGCCTAATGACATTGGTCATTACTTTACTGACTTATGCTTCCTCCAACCTTTACAATCTTTACAAAGAAATGGTTGCTTACTTAAAATTTTTTATGATTTCACTGTGCATCATATTACATGTTTAGTACAATGCTATAATTTTCTAAAAAAATGGATGTGATAGAACAATAATCATTTCTATACTACTAATTGTGGTATATGTTGAATAAACAAATGACTGTGTAAATGAATTAGTTTTCATGTATTTCTTAACCACTTACTTCTAAGAGCCATGACCTTGAATTAAACTCATAGATCTTGACTATGTGTTTATTTTAAAAGAGGAGTTGAGGCTATTCAAACTCCTATTTAGTGAAAATAAACAGTCCATATATTATTGATTTAAACAAAGCAATTTTATGCATGTGACCTTTGCATAGTCGTGGGAGACACCTTCAAAATGTTTAATATTTTATAATTCTTATTAACAATAAAATTACTTATCAATGTCATTGACATCGTTAGACAATAAATGTTAACTTTTCTTTTTTTTAGTAAATATCTTTAAGAATAAGTTTAGAGCATGCACATCACAAAGTATTTTTTCTGAAAACTGAGTGAAAATATATGCTTTTTTATTTGTGTGTCTGTTACCCAGCCATTTGTCCCAGCTTGGAGATTTTTGTTTTTATTTGTTGTTTAATTGTTTCCTAAATACAGTTATAGGAGTTTTAAGTTTTACTGAGCTGAGTACATAGGAGTCCTTTGGAATTTTCCAAAACATTTTACTTTGGGTGGCATTGTTATATTTGTAAGCTGGATAGGTAGAAAATGGTAGATCAGGGCATCAAGCCATGGACTAGAAATTATTGATCTTCAGAAAATTATTGGTCTTAATCAAAGGTTCTAGTTCAAAGAGTGCAAATATCCTAACCACAAAAATAATAGGAAATTAACCATGTCCCAAAGGCAAGCAGTTTCACACTCAAAATTTGTCAGAATTCTGTCAATACAAATTCTAAAATCTTGACTAGTATCCTTACCTATGGTACTTCTATTAATTTGTCTGTTTTAGAATCAACTCAATATTCTCCAAACTCAGATCTTTCAGTGTCTACATCCTTTCCCCACCAATTACTTTGTTGAAATTCTATTTACAGTTACCTTTTTCACTACTGAATGATCCACAAGCTAGAGTTGGCATTTTGTTTCCTACTGTGGTTGCAGAGAACGGAACCCAACACAGAGCATAGAACCATATGCAGTGCAGAAGACTGTTGCTAACAATTGCTTACATGGGGCAAGGAGAAAAACTTAAGTTTTGAAAGCTCTATGTTGCCATAACACATCCAGCAACAGGGCTCCATAGCCCTGTGCCAGCTCCCCACTCTTGTGGGGATGAAATGTTGATTACAATTGACAAACTGTTTTCTAAGGACACATGCACATACCGCAAAACTTGCAGGGCGATTGAGGATGAGTTCCTGCTTCAAGTTAGAGGGAGGGGAAGAACTCAAATTCATCAAAATTTGGATATACTTGCTTGAGGACGTTCATAACAAAATATTTCATGTCTAAGACCAAGTTGATGAAATTTATCTATATAAGTTAAATTTATAGTATTTTTTTTTCAAAAAAGAAAAGCAATGAATATCTGAAGTACAGGTATTTTGTGACTTTCTGTGTTACTGTTTGGTGTATGTCGAGTTGTGCGGATATTTCATTGTGTAAAAATAAACATTTGGTTGTCATCTCATTTTTAGACGCCTTTCTTTGAACATTTTCTGATTTCCACATATGTGCCATTTACATCTCATAATGTCAGGGCCTCAAGCTAGCAAGACTTAGCACTGTGATATTGACCTCGATTACCTGGTTAAAGTGCTTATTATCATACTTTTCCACTAACATGTTGCATGTTTGTCCTTTTCTGTCCATTTCCACATTGCACTATATAGAAGGAAACTATTATGTGTTGGTCAAACTTAAAGGACAGATTATATTCCACTTAATTGTTGGAATATAATTGGTGCAGGTGATCTACATGAAATATTTGCAATTGTTCTATAAGGGAGATTTATCTTTTCATCCAATAATTGTTCTTTAAATATTAAAGCAACCTATATTACTGAGTTAAGCAACATTAATCTTGTATTAATGGCTTCATTTTGTTATTTTTCTGTTAAAGAATTTTAAAACACTATTAGTAAGCAACTTTGTCCTTTTTAAATTTTTTTTGTCTAGTTTTGATATCAGATATAGGCTATATTAAACATGAATTTGGCAATTTCAAAAGCATTTGTATAAAATTTATATCATTTCATCTTAAATTATTTGATACAATTCACCAATGAATTCATCTAACTCCAGAAATTTAAAACAGGGGGAGCTTATTACATGCATATTTAATTTCTTTAATACATAAAGGAGTTGAATGTTTCAAGAATTTTGTTGATTCTTTTAAATTTTTGAACACATTAGTCTGAAGATTCTGAAAACATCCCCACTTATTACTCTCCATGATGCCCTAAAAAAAATAAATGTATTCCTCCTGCTTTAACTTTTGCTTTTCTATATATAGGATCTAGCTATCTAGCTAGTGATCTATATTCTCATATCCAATTATAATACATGAGAATACATGGTCATACCTTTATATGTAAATGAAGATATTACTCAATTTTATAGACATATTAAATATAATTCTTATTTTTAAGCTTATTTTTTTCTTCACAGTTTTTGATAGCAAAGAACAGATGTGTGACCTTCTACATAACTGTTTAATCTTAATGAAAAGCCCTATCAAATAACAAAATACCTTGATTATGTCATTAAATGAAAGCTCATGTTCTCCATGCCATTTTTATTTTAGCACATGTACTTTTCTTCACAACTCTGAAGTTATATGTTACTTTTTAATATATGAAAACAAGTAAAAAAGCCTCAATTGTTATTGGTGCAACTAAGTAAATATTAAACAAAAAAATTATATTTATTAAATAGAATTTATTTCAAAAATATAATTCCATAGTTAAAACATTATTTAATTTTTTTTATTAATGTAACATCCTGGTTTTCTCTCCTTCTGAGTTTGTCAGACACAACTCTTAATCTTCTATTTTGCATTTGTTATTCCCTCTATCCAGGAGGTGGGAGGGCTTTTTCCCAAGTAACCTCTTATATCACTTCTCCACTTTTTTTTTTCAAGTGTCTGTTCACACGTCTTCTGTCTAAGGGGTAATTCACTGATAAAATTGTATTTGAATTTGGATTTGTTTTGTTTGATACTTTGAGAATGGTGTTAGCACAGAAAAATGTATGCAATATTATTTATAACTTTTTAAATTTTTATTTAAAATTTAATACACCTATTTCATTAAAAAATTACCAAAAGACTAGGAGCCATCTAAAATTTGTTATTGAACATTTAATTTCATAATGCATTCATCACTTTCCAAAACATTGGCTCTGAAATTACATAAATATAGATTTGGGATAAATAAACATTTTAAGTGAATAAAATTATGCTTAAGTGGAGAAAAAATTGGCAAGCATAAAAAGTAACAATATTAACGGAAGAATTGCATTACATATGGTATCTTCAATTTGATTTTCAGTATTTGACTTACACTTTATATACAACACTGGTTCAAAATAATTCAGAACTAAATTCAGAACTAATTTTCACAGCTAAGTATGACTAAGATTCTGTGGCCCATCATTTTGATCATATTCATAAAGTCCCTCAGCTGCCTGGTGCTGTCACCTGTCTTCCTCTCCCAAACTCCTGCAGGTGACTTACTTAGTGTGATGTATTTTGATCCCCATCTATCACTGTAACCTCACCTTCTATTCTCTTCCCTCGCTCCCTCCTACTTGCTGGAGACTTCTTTATATTCTGAGGACAGTCTGCGAGTACTTGCAATGCCTATTGCATCTGTTAGGACTGTTCTTACATTGGCCAGTGCTGACACTGGTTAGTCATTTAGAGAGCAATTAAAGTATATGCTACTTAGAGTTTTTTTCTGATTATGGAATCAGTTTCTATTGCTTTACAATACATCATTTCTTTACTAAGCAGCCAATACATTTTAACAATGTTATTTGCTAAGTGAATTTGCATTGAAAATAAAGAAGTTTAAGTTTGATGAACTTCCTTATACTTATTTTTGTGTCCCATACTAGTCCTAATGATCTTGGAGGGATTCTATAAATGCAGTATTTTCATATTTTTGTAAAATTTGCAAAACTAATGAAAAGGTTTGTTTCAACATCTGTCACATGTCCTTTTGTATCCAGTGGAGTTGAAGAGACAACTTTCACTTGATACATTTAAATGGAATTGGGATCTTAAATACAATATATTTAATTTGGTTTAACAGGACATATTAGTGTGATTCCTAATGCTTTCCAGGTATATGCAGTTTACTGGTAACGTCTGATGTAGAAATGAGTTCCAATAAATACTTTGCACAAATGCAGAATCCTTAGTCTTGTCAGCATTGTGGCATTAATATGCTGGCCAGTGCTCTTTGTTTTTTTTTTTAATTGTTATATATGTCTTTTACATTTTGTATTCCCCTTGGGTAGCCCAACACCAATTCACCCGTGATCCATCTCCATGGTCCCTTGTATTCTTTTCTATTCAATTTGTGCTCTTATCCTCCCCTCCCCCCCGGCCCTCCGTCCCCCCCAAACACCCCCCACGCCGCTGAGTGTCTCTCTCCTATTTGGTTTCCCTATAGTCCTGTTATAAGTGAAACCATTCAATATTTTTCTTTTTCTTTCTGGCTTATTTCACTGAGTATGATTCTCTCTAATTCCATCCATGTCGCTGCAAATTGCATGTGTTTATCTTCTTTGAATGCTGAATAAGTATTCCATTGTGTATATG
>PVIJ01009018.1:48043-69777 GCA_004024925.1 Scalopus aquaticus | reverse complement strand
AAAAAAATGAAGCTAGACTACTACCTCACACCCTGCACAAAAGTCAACTCAAAATGGATAAAAGACCTGGATGTAAGACCTGAAACCATAAAATGTATAGAAGAAAATATAGGCAAAACTCTACACGACATACATCTCAGCAAAATCTTGAAAGACACATCCCTCAAAGTGAAGGAAGTGAAAGACAAGATAAACAGATAGGATTACATCAAAATAAAAAGCTTCTGTACAGCAAAAGAGACATTAACCAAAACTAACAGACACCCTACCAACTGGGAAAAGATTTTTACACACAATACATCTGATAAAGGACTGATAACAAAAATTTACAAGGAACTCACACAACTCAATAAAAACAAAGCCAATAACTCAGTCAAAAAATGGGCAGAAGGGCTCAAAAGGCACTTCTCCAAAGAAGAAAAGCAAATGGCCAACAGATACATGAAAAAATGTTCAACATCACTTATAATCAAGGAAATGCAAATCAAAACCACTATGAGATACCACCTCACACCTGAGAGGATGGTACACATTAAAAATACAGGCAATAACAAATGCTGGAAAGGATGTGGAGAAAAAGGAACTCTCCTACACTGCTGGTGGGAATGTGAACTGGTCCAACCGCTATGGAAAGCTGTATGGCGATTTCTCAAACTCCTAAACATGGAGCTCCCATACGACCCAGCAATACCACTTTTGGGAATTTACCCAAACGACACAAAAACACTAATCCAAAAGGATACATGCACCCGTATGTTCATTGCGGCACTATTCACAATAGCAAAGTTATGGAAGCAACCCAGATGTCCAAAAATAGATGATTGGATCCAGAAGATGTGGTACATATACACAATGGAATACTATTCATACTATTCAGCATGGAAAGAAGATAAACACATGCAATTTGCAGCGACATGGATGGAATTAGAGGGAATCATACTCAGTGAAATAAGAAATAATAAAGAAAAAGAAAAATATCGAATGGTTTCACTTATAACAGGACTATAGGGAAACCAAATAGGAGAGAGACACTCAGCGGAGGGGGGGGTAAGGGGGGCGGGGAGAGAGGAGGATAAGGGGACAAAATGGAATAGAAAAGAAAACAAGGGACCATGGAGATGGATCACAGGTGAATTGGTGGTGGGCTACCCAAGGGGAATACAAAATGTAAAAGACATAAATAACAATAATAATAATAAAAAATTTCTTATTTATCCTTAATTTTTGAATGACAGTTATGTCATTTGTAATATTTCTGATTGGAACCATATTTATTTCAGTGCTTTGTATTTTTAAACCTACTACCTGGACCTGCAATGTTTCTGCTGAGAAAATTACTAAAGGTCTTATTGGGGGTTACCTTGTAAGTCACAACTCACTTTTCACTTAATTCTTTTAAAATTCTCTCCCTAACTTTCAAAAAATTAATTATAATGTGTCTCAGAGTGAATTTTTGTGTTTTATCTTATTTGGAATCCAGTGGAATTCCTAGATCTTAATGTCAACATTTTTTCTAGTTTTTGACCACTACCTCTTTGAATAAGCTTTTAATTCCCTTCTCTTTCTTTACTTTTTGAATCTTCCATAGTACACAATTGGTCTGTCTTATGGTATTCCAAAAATTCCTTAATAATTTTCACTCTTTTTTCATTCTACATATGCCATTACATCCTATATATACCATTACATCCTTATTAATCTTTTCACAATATAGGATTTCTTCTTCAGGTGTGGTCACCATAATTCTCCTACCACCAGAAATCCTCAAGCACCCATAATCTACCACAGTTCATTTTTTAAAAATGCCCCTCTAACATCTACTTCTGATTTGCTATGGGCTCTCTTAAGTTCCTTGATCATTTTGTCTCCTTGATCTGTTTTTAAAACCTCTATTGTACCTTTCATTTTGACTATGACTATTGCATTCTTCAGTTTTATGATTTCTATTTGATGCTTTACAAATATTTTGTATCTCTATGGAATTCTTATTTATCTATGCATTCATTTCTTGACCCCACCGAACATCTTTATAAAAATTAATTTGAATTCTCAGTCAGGTAAAGCATGTATCTCCATTTCACTTGGTTTTGTGATACTTATCTTGTTCCTTTGCTTTCAGCATATTTTCTTCCTTCTTCATTTTCTTTGGTTCATTGTGTTGATACATAAAAAAAAAAAACCAGCCGCTTCTCAACATCTTTATGAAATGGTCTTGCAAATTTAAGCCCTTCATCATCCTGGCCAGGTTTTGGGCACTTCTTAAACATTCTTGCTTGTCTAAATCACTGTTTTTTTTTTCTTAATGTTCCCCCCCTGCCCCGGCCCCAGTCATCTAGCGTATTGTGGGTTCTAGTAGCACCCTGAGACAAGTAATATAGAACCCAGTCCCTTGGAAAGTCCTAGAGAAAGGAATATTAGAAACCTGTCCAATTACTTGCCCTCTCCAGGTCAAAGCTGTGATCATGAGTTTTTCATTCCCTCTTTCTGTGCTGAGAGAGGAGCTGTGGTAAGTGTGAGGGTACTAGCTCAAAATACCATCTTTGTTCCTGGTGATTTGTCCCAAGTGTTTAGCGTATGCCAGATTCTTCCAGGGCTCATGACATGTGAGACAGAAGTCAGTGCCTAAGGTATCTCCCTACAGGTAATAATATTGGGTGTATTGTTTTATTTCTTTCCCAGGGAATGTGATGCTGTGCTGGGGTATCTTTAATTTGGTGAGTCTGTTATGACAAACTGTATATGCTTGGTGGTTTGCAAGTAGCAGAAATTTATTTCTCACTGTTGTGGGAGCTGAGAAATCCAAGAAAAAGGCACTAGTTGATTCAGTATCTAATAAGATTCTGCTTCCTAGCTCATAGACAGCTATCATTTCACTGTGCTTTCACAATTAGAAAGGGATAAAGATGCTCTTTGTGGTCATTTAAAAAAAAAATAAAGGTGTTAGTTCTATTCTTAAGGCTCTATGTTTATGACCCAATTGCCTCCCTAAGTCCCCACATTTCATATGAATTTTGGGGGAACACAGTCACAATATAGCATTCTGCATTTGTCCCTTCCCAATTTCACATCATTCGATAATATGGAAGTTCAAAATTCTTCTTTGACCAAAGTGTATCATAATATATTTTTATCAGTTAGTTCTGCTAAGGGCCATTTGATTTTCAGGATGGAAATATTTCCTTGGGAATTTATTCAGATGGTTTGGGTGAAAAGAATGATGACCACAACTTAGTCTATTTAATTTCACCCTCTGCTGGGCTTTCACAAATGCAGTGTGCCTGAGTTCATGTCACAGATGTGTCCTCTGTAGTGCTCCATACATTAGCAAGCATAGAGTAACCTGCAGATACATGGAGTTTATGCACCAAATCAAGTGTAAATACATACACCGCCTTAATGTAGTCTGGAGAAACATAGAGCTTAGGAGGGGGAACTCAAATCATAATTCCCCATGTGCCACAAAACTAAGGTCTTCCTGGTAAGAATATTTCCTTCTCTCATAGAGCATTAAGGTAGAAACTGGCTTGTCAAAATAGAGTGAAGAATTTAAAATCTTAAATTCAACATGGTGTCTAGTTTATGCTGTTGTATGTAATAGTTTCTCAGCTTCTGAGTAAGCGATTATTAGCAAATCCTCCTTGTAAGGTCCAGCGATAGAAGAGGCAAGGAAGCATAGGGGAATGTAAGATAAAGAGGCCTTTATTAGCAACTCCCAGGCGAGGTTCACAGATCCCAGGTGGGTGGTCTGTGGAGTTGCACCCTGCCAAGTAGGGGGGCGGATTTTTATACGGGGTGAAAGCATTCCAAGGGTGGGGGCAACTCCATTTGGAGCTGGTGGCCTTGCAGGTGCATTCGGGCTGCGGCAGCCCATCTGGGTAGTGGGGCATGAGTTTCTTTCCAAGGTCACACATATTCACCGAGATTCTTCACAGCGCCCTTATTGTTGGGGAGGGGTGGGTTGAGCCTAACACTTACCACATGATATAGCACTTGTGCTCCTCGTCATTTGCCCAAAGAAGTTGAAAACTTATGTCCACACAAACACTGCACATGGATCTTTATATAAGGCTTATATATAATTGGTAATTATAAACTTGAAATCAACCTAGTTTGAAATTGTCTGAAATCAATCCATTAATCTATTCTCCTTCAGTAAAAACTTTGATACATCGAGATATTGTAATATTATATAGCACTCAAAAGAAATGAGCTATCAAGTCATGAAAAGACATGGAAGAAACTTAAATAGACAATACTAAGTGAAGTAAATCAATCTTTCTTATATGTAATTCCAATTATGTGATATTTAGGCTAAAACAAAAGTATGGACACGCTAAAAATATCAAAGGTTCGAGGTATTGGGGTATGTGAGGGATGAATAGGTAGAGTGCAGAGGATTTTTAGGGCAGTGAAAATGCTATATATGCTAATGTAATCATGGTGCAGTTCATGTTATATTTGTTCAAGCCCATAGAATGTACAGCACCAAGAATGAGTCCTAAGATAAACTATGGACTTTGGGTGACAAGGAATTAAATCTAGGTACATTGGTTATAAAATGTGATTGTAAGATGTAATAAGAGAGGCTATGCATGTGTGGGCAGCAGGGGCTATCTAGTAAATTTCTACACCTTCCTCTTATTAAAAAACAAAACAGAGAGTGTGTTAAGTTCACAGTCAACATATTTTTAAAATAGGATTGTAACAAAATATTTAGTGAGCACCTGTATTGTGTCTGATATGACACTGTGGTTGGCCCTGAGGATATTGAGATCAGTAGAAAAGTATCCTTCATCCAGAAATTCACAGACTGGTGGGGAGACAGCCAGGTAGAGAGAGTCAGCCTGGTAGGAGCTATAAAGAAGGCATAGACAAGGTTCTGGTTAGGAATGAAATTCTGGTGCCACTTATCTCAGATTGGGTAGTGTGAGGGGTGGTGATTAGAAGGGTTTCTGGAACAAATGTCATTGGAATTTATGGATGTTTTGGAATTAACCTGGAGATCAGAATGCTGGGGAAGAGAGTGTGGTACTAGGAAAATGGATTGATATTCAACTAAAATATACAAAGTATATACTATGTGCCAGATGCTTTACAGCAAATAATTTAATCTCCACTTAAATCTCATATGAGATTCTCATTCTCATAAACAAGGGACCAGAGAAGAGGCTAGGAGAGATTAAATGACTTGCCCGAAGAGAGTGAAAGCTGGTTTTTAACACTTACTCCTTTTAAGCTCCCTTAGTCCTCTGTGTCTCTGTTTTTGAAAGCATTGTAGGAAATGCTAATCATATTTTACTGCATATTTTTGTGTGTTATTAAGAAAAATTAAACTCTGGCCTGAAAAACATAGTATTAAATGCAGGGATGTCTTAACTCAGTTGGAAAACTGCAAACCATTCCTGTGTGAGCAGGACTGGATGGGGCCGAGGAGCTCAGACCCCCTCTCACGTTCCTCTCCACTGCTGGAAGACTCGGTTCTGAGTAGTTAAATACTTGCCTGTGGGCTCAGTTCCCACCTTTGCCAACCTCTGACTGTTTAACCTTTGCATTTCTAGGTCTTTACTTCCTCATTTGTAAAATGTGGTCAATACTGGTACCTAACTTATTAGGCGGCTGTGAAAATCTAAAGAGAAGTATGAATATGAAGTGCTCTCCATGTTGACACATGGAAACTGCTCAAGAAATATCAATAGAAGCATTATGCAAAGAAGGAGCAGATTCAGTTCCCTAAGCTCAAGTTTCACTTACTGGTTGATAACATGTCATCTTCTCTGAAGCCTACACTGTAGGTGAAGCAGGAACTGACCCAAAGGGTCAGGGTCAGGTCTTGCCAGAGCAGTTACAGGAGAAATCCAATTTTTATGCCATGGACAGAGTTTTGAGAACTAGATTACGCATCATGAGCTGGGATAAAAGGGAGAGATGTAACAATTGGGTAAGGAGAAGGATGGGATAAAGACAATAGGAATGCTAAGGAAAAATGGTATGACTTGGCTGGATGTGGATTCAGATTGAGGGCAGCTAAAAAGAGAAAGTAATAAGGGGGATCAGGGAGGAAGGGAGAAAAAAAAGATGGGGAGAAGAGAGCAAGAAGAATAAAAAAGTCAAGAGATATGGAAAATATGGTTTTAAAAACCTCTAATAGGCATTGTTACTCATGTATTTATGTAGTTACATAATGATTTCTCTTTAAACATATCTGTTTTGTAAATTGTGGGTGATGGAGGGAGAAAGGGCACATTACAAATTGGTAGGCGTTCATTTCTTCTTTTTGAAATCAAAGCTGGGGAAATGAGAAATAGCCATTAAGAACTGTTTTCCTCCAACTTTTGTTTACACGATAAACTTTGTTTCAATTCACTAGTGGTTATGTCTAAACTATGAGTTTAGAGTTTCAGGCTACTTGAGCCTCATCTTGAAAGGTGAGACCACAAGATTAGAATTTTGTCACAAAACCAAAGAATCTGAGAATTGCAAGATCCCATTCCATGCAGTAATCTCTTCAATAGCACATTTGGTAGATGGCCATCCAGACCAGCACGGACATGCTTGTTGGCAGAATTGACAAAAACAACAGACGCTCCTTTACTGGAGAATTCCAGCAGAGATAAAATGTTCTTAAGCTAAGTTTTGTCTTCTGGTAACTTTCACACACCAAACCTCATTACACCAGCCAGAGAAACTAAGTGAGTTTTCATTTCCTTGTGACAGACCTTCAAACACTGGCTACACATGCACATCCCTTCAATTGTTTCATTTTGATGACTTCAGACTCTTCCCCATTTTGAATGACCTTTTCTGGACAGGATATAGTTATAAATGTTCTTCAGTCAAGATGCTCAGGACAATATCAAATTTACAATGGAAATTTCTGGTATCAAGCCAATGAAATGTAACTGAAAGATATGAAAGATAAAAGAAATCTAACTGAAAGATAATACAGAACACAGTCAAGCTCAAACACACAACTCACACCGGGCTATAACAGCGAGAAGTATTAAGCCCAGAGTAATAAGAGTGAATAAACAGAGGGGGCAACTCATGGGTTTTTGGTCCTAAGCGTTGGAGTCTGTTTTTTATTGTCCATGCTGGGAAAGTAGACTTTATCTTGGGGTTATGGGGTGGATGGGAGTGAAACTCTGCAAGAGATTCCCTGCATATAACTGAACCCTCTAGACAAAGGTCTCAGACAAAGAGACAAGAAAGCCCTGCTCACTAGCCCTGGGAAGTAATCAAGATACTTGCTAGGTCCTTAGGTGAAGTGAAAAAAACTTATTTTGGAAAAATTAAAACTCCAGGTTTGAGTGATGGGTATTTTGTTTTCTTTATGGAGTGTGAAATACGTGCTCAGAAATTAACATAAATACATTGACATTCCTAGGGCTTTGTAGACCCTAGTGCAAAGCAGTTCCTTGCAGACCTTTTCCACAGATGGGACTCATGAGAAAGAAAAAACATAAAACATCAACAAAACTCTCTGTGGGTATGATTGGGTCGTTGACTTTGTTTTTGTTGAGTTGTGTGAGCTCCTTGTAGATTTTTGCTATCAGTCCTTTATCGGTTGTATTGTGTGCAAAGATTTTCTCCCAGTTAGTAGGGTGCCTGTTTGTTTTGGTTTACTGTCTCTTTTGCTGTACAGAAGCTTTTTATTTTGATGTAATCCCAGCTGTTTATCTTCCCCTTCACTTCCTTTGCTTTGGGGGATGTGTCTTTAAATATTTTGCTGAGATGCATATCGTGTAGAGTTTTGCCTATATTTTCTTCTATAAATTTTATGGTTTCAGGTCCTACAACCAAGTCTTTTATCCATTTTTTTAAAGATTTTTTTTTAAAGAATTTTTATTTATGTATACAAGCTGGGGTACAGGCCAGAGGCGCAGGGCGGTGAGAGGGCTCACCAGAGACAGAGTGGGGAGCAGAACAGGCAGATCAGAGATACACTGCTGAGGGGAGCAGCGGGTGAGGCAGGAAAGGTCTGCCGCACCATGTGGGATTCTCCCTGGCTGTGCGTTGAACCGGCATCGCCCGCGGCCAACAGCTCCACAGCGCAGCGCCCAACTGCTGCGCCACTGGGGAGGCCTTAAGATTTTTTTTTAAGATTTATTTTTTATTTATACATACAAGCTGGGGTACAGGCCAGAGGCGTGGGGTGGCGAGAGGGTTCACCAGAGACAGAGCAGGTAGCAGAGCAGGCAGAACAGAAATACACTGCTGAGGGGGCAAGGCAGGAGAGGTCTGCCGCGCCATGTGGGATTCTCCCTGGCCGGGCGTCGAACTCGCATTGCCGCTGCCGACAGCTCCACAGCTCAGCGCTTAACCGCTGCGCCACCAGGGAGGCCCTCTTTTATCCATTTTGAGTTGTTTTTTGTGCATGGTGTAAGGTAGTAGTCTAGCTTCATTTTTTGCATATAGTAGTCCAGTTTTCCCAGCACCATTTATTGAACAAGCTGACCTTGTTCCATTGCATATTCTTTGCTCCTCTGTCAAAAATTAGTTGTCCATAGACATGTGGATTTATTTCTGGGTTTTCTATTCGATTCCATTGGTCTGTGTGTCTGTTTTTGTTCCAGTACCATGCTGTTTTAATTATTTTGGCTTTGTAGTATAGTTTGAAATCAGGGAGTGTAATCCCTCCATTTTCTTTCTTTTTAGTCAGAAGACCTTTAGCTACTCTGGGTTTTTTGTGGTTCCATATGAATTTCATCATTTTTTGTTCTATTTCTTTGAAGAATGTCATTGAAATTTTTAGCGTAATAGCATTGAATCTGTAAATTGCTTTTGGTAGGATGGCCATTTTGATAATGTTAATTCTTCCAATCCATGAGCAGGGATGTCTTTCCATTTTTTTTGTGTCCTCCTCTATTTCTTTTAACAGTGTCTTATAGTTTTCTTTGTATAAGTCCTTTATCTCTTTTGTTAGGTTTATTCCCAGGTATTTGATTTTTTTTTGGTTTCAATTTTGAAAGAGATGGTTCTCTTGATGTCTTCTTCATACTGAGTGTTTGCATATAGAAAGGCTACTGATTTTTGTGATTGATTTTGTATCCTTTTACTTTACTGAATGAGTTTATAATTTTGAGTAGTTTTTCTATGGCGTTTTTAGGGTTCTCTATGTATATTATCGTATCGTCTGCAAATAGTGACAGTTTGATTTCTTCTTTCCCTATTTGGATTCCTTGTATGTCTTTCTCTTGTTTTATTGCTCTGGCTAGTACTTCCAGTATTATATTGGAAAGCAATGGTGAGAGTGGGCATCCTTGCCTTGTTCCCGATCTTAGGGGAAAAGCTTTCAGCTTCTCACCATTGAGGATAATATTGGCTGTGTGTTTGTTGTATATGGCTTTTATTATGTTAAGGTATGTTCATTCAATCCCAAGGATTTCAAGGGCCTTTATCATAAATTGATGTTGCACTTGTCAAATGCTTTCTCAGCCGCTATTGATATGATCATATGGTTTTTATTTTTTCTTTTTGTTGATGTGTTAGATTACATTAATTGATTTTCAGGTGTTGAACCATCCTTGTGTCCCTGGAATAAATCCACTTGGTCATGATGTATTATCTTTTGGATGCATTGTTGGATCCTATTGGCTAAGCTTTTGAGTATTTTTGCATCAGTGTGCATTAGAGTTTGGTCTGTAGTTTTCTTTTTTTGTGTTGTCTTTGTTTGGTTTTGGTATTAGTGTAATGTTGGCTTCATAGGATGTATTTGTTAGTATTCCTTCCTTCTCAAATTTTTGAAGAGTTTGTGTAAGATAGAGGCTATTTCGTTTTTAAACATTTGGTAGAATTCATTTATGAAACCATCTGGTCCTGGGCTTTTGTTTTTGGGGAAGGTTTTGATTACTGTTTCAGTTTCGCTGCTTGTGACTGGTCTGTTTAGGTATTCTATATCTTCTTTATCTAGTTTTGGGTGATTGTGTAGTTCTAGGAATTTGTCCATTTCCTTTAAGTTGTTGAACTTGTTTCCATATAGCTGTTCATAATAATCTCTGATTATTCTTTTGATTTCTGCTGTGTTTGTTGTAATTTCTCCTCTTTCATTTATGATCCTATTTATTTGTGTTTCTCCCATTGTGTGTGTGTGTGTGTGTGTGTGCGTGTAAGACTGGCTAGAGGTTTGTCTATTTTGTTTATTTTTTCAAAGAACCAGCTTTTGGTTTTGTTGATCTTTTGGATTTTTTTTTCTATTTCATTTATTTCTGCTTTGATTTTTATCATTTCCTTTCTTATACTGGCTTTTTTTTGTTATTCGTTTTCTAGAATTTTGAGATGGGAGATTAGATTGTTTCTTTGAGTTGTTTCTTGTTTCTTGATGTGAGGCTCTATTGCTATATACTTTCCCCTTATTACTGCTTTTGCTGCGTCCCAAATGTTCTAGAAAGTTGTGTCTTCTTTGTCATTCATTTCTAGGTATTTTTTAATTTTTTCTTTGATCTCCTCATTAATCCAGTGGTCTTCCAGTAGTGTGAGTTTCAATCTCCATGATGTAAGAGGATTCCTTTTTTTCTTTTTGTGGTTTATTTCTAATTTGATGCCTTTATGATCAGATAAGATAGATGGTATTATTTTGATCTTGGTGTATCGGTTAGGGTTTCTTTTGTGACCTAGTATGTGGTCAATCCTGGAGTATGATCTGTGTGCACTCGAGAAAAATTCGTATTCAGCTTTTAGGGGTGTAGTGTCCTATAGATGTCCGTTAAGCCCATGTGGTCTAGGTCCTTATTTAGGGCTTTAGTGTCCTTGTTTATTTTCTGTCTCGTTGATCTGCCCTTTGGTGAGAGTGAGGTATTGAAGTCTCCTAATATATATGTATTTTCTCTCATGTCTGTTTTCAGAGATGATAATAATTGTCTGATATATTTTGGTGCTCCTTCATTTGGGGCATATATGTTGATGAACATTATATCTTCCTGCTGAATTGTCCCCTTAATCATGATGTATTGACCATCTTTGTCTCTTTTTACTTTTTTTAGTTTGAAGTCTATTTTATCTGTTATAAGTATAGCTGTCCCTGATTCTTTTTTGGTCCATTTGCTTGTAGGATTGTTATCCAGCCTTTTAATTCAATCTATGTTTATCTTTGCAGCTAAATGTGTTTCCTGTAGACATCAGAAGGTTGAATACTGTTTTATGATCCAATCTGCTACTCTGTGTCTTTTTATTGGTGCATTTAGTCCATTTACATTTAGGGTTGATATTGATATACTGGCATCCATATTTGCCATTTTGTTTGCCTTTGTATATTCTTCACTCCTTTGTCAAAGATTAATTGTCCATATATACGGCTTTATTTCCTTATCTACGGCTTTATTTCTGGGCTTTCTATTCGGTTCCATTGGTCTGTGTGTGCCTCCTTTTGTTCCAGTACCATACTGTTTTTAATTATTATGGCTTTGTAGTATAGTTTGAAGTATGGGAGTGTGATACCTCCATTCTCCTTTGTTTTAGTCAAGAGAGCTTTGCCTGCTCGAGGTCTTTTGTGGCTCTATGTGAATTTCATCAATATTTGTTCTATTTCTTTGAAGAATGTCATTGGGGGTTTTTATTGGAATAGTGTTAAATCTGTAAATTGATTTTGGTAGGATGGACATTTTAATAATGTTAATTCTTCTGATCCTTGAGCAGGGATATCTCTCCACTTCTTTGTATCTTCTTCTATTTCTTTTAACAACGTTTTATAATTTTATTTGTATAGGCTTTTCACCTCTTTAGTTAGATTTATTCCCAAGTATTTGATCTTTTGGTTTCAATTGTAAAGGGGATGGATTTCTTGCTTTCTTCTTCTTCAGCTTGATTGTTTGTATATAGGAAGGCTACTGACTTTTTGTGTGTTTATTTTGTATCCTGCTATTTACTAAACTGGTTAATTGTTTTGATTAGCTTTTCTGTGGAGTTTTTAGAGTTCTCTCTATATATTATCATATCATCTGCAAATAGTGATAGTTTTACTTCTTTCCCTATTTGGATTCTTTGTATGTCTTTCTCTTGTCTTACTGCTCTGGCTCTGACTTCCAGTACTATGTTGAAAAACAGTGAAGCCACGGCAAATTTTCTGAACGATCCAGCTAAGACAGTTGATGAAGGTGGCTACAATAAAGACCAAAAATTTCAGGGTAGATGAAATAGCCTTATATTCAAAAGAACATGCCATCTAGTATCTTAAAAGCTAGAGAGGAAAAGTCAATGTCTGACTTCAAACCTTCAAAGTACAGGTTGACACTATCATTAGGGGTTAATGCAACTACAGACTTTGACATTTATTCTGAAAGTCCTGGGGCCCTTAAAGAATTACATTAAGTCTGCTCTCCCTGTACTCTATAAACAGAACAACAAACCCTGGTTGTCAGTGCTCTGTTTACATGATTTACTCAATATATTTTTAATGAAGCACCATAGTTTACATCTTGGTCAGTGTTTTGACAGAATAGGATTTCTCCCCTCAGGTGTAGTCAACATAACATGCCTACCACCAAAGCACCCACAGTTCTTCATGGTGGTCAATTGTGAACTCTCCCTGTCCTGTTCTCCTCCCACTTCCTCTAGGTGCCTCAGCCCTAAGGTCATCTTTCAGGGTGGGTTTTAAAATGTGTCTTTGTATGACCTTTTGTTTGATTTCTTTATATTCAACATACAAGTGTCACATCTGGTCTTAATTTTTCTCTTTCTGCCAGAAGAACTAAAAAGACACTTCTTCAAAGAGGAAATTCAGATGGCCAATAAGCACATGAAAAAAAAATGCTCAACATCACTCATAATTAGGGAAATGCAAATCAAAACCACAATGAGATATCACCTCAAACCAATGAGAATGGCCAACATTAAAAAAACTAACAACAACAAATGCTGGCGAGGATGTGGAGAAAAAGGAACCCTCTTATACTGCTAGTGGGAATGCAAATTGGTCCAACCACCATGGAAAGCTGTGTGGAAGACCCTAAAATTTCTAAAAATGGATCTACCTCATGACCCAAAAATCCCACTCCTAGGAATCTATGCAAAGGACACAAAAACATTAATTGAAAAGACACTTGCACTCCTATGTTCATCGCAGCACTATTTACAATAACTAAAATATGGAAACAATTGCCCAAAACAGATGACTGGATCAAGAAGATGTGGTATATATACACAATGGAATACAACTCAGCAGTCAAAAAAGATAAATTTATGTCATTCACAGCAACATGGGTGGAACTGGAAAGGACTATGCTCAGTGAAATAAGTCAGAAAGAAAAAGAAAAGTATCAGATGACTTCACTTATAGGAGGATCATAGGGAAACCATACAAGGGATCAGGAAAAACTAGATAAAACCAGCAGTCAAATAATAAATTGGAGACATTCATCAGGGGAAGGGGAGGGAAAGGGATCAAAACAGGAGGGAAAGCACAAGAGTCTGTGGCAGGTGTCTTGGTGGTGGTAATATTATGGGACAACAACTGAAAGGAGAAATCAAACATTGTACAAAAATGAACAATGACATAAAAATTTATAAATAAATATTTTTTTCCTCCTTTGGACTATTTTCCTTAGCCTAATCCTTTCTAGTTCTGTCCATGTTGCTACAAATGGCATGAGTGTATCTTTTTTTGTTGTTTGAGATCATTGTGTATATATACTACATCTTCTCGATCTAGTCATTGTTTTCAGGCATACACCTGTTTTAGGTTGTTTCTATATCTTGGCTATTGTAAATAGTGCTGCAATAGTCATAGGCGTTCAGGTTTCCTTTCAAATTAGTGCTTTGGAGTTTTTTGAGTAGAAAACTAGAAGTACAATTGCTGGGTCATATGGTAGATCCATTTTTAATATCTTGAGAAACCACACTACTTTTCACAAGGGCTGGACCAGTCTCTATTCCAATCAACGTGTAAGAGGGTTCCTATTGATCCACTACCCTCGTCAGCACTTGTTGTTATGGGTCTTTTAATATGGGCCATTCTCACAGGTGTGAGGTTGTATTTTATTGTGGTTTTGATTTGTGTTTCCCAGATGATAAACAATGATGAATTGCTTTCCACATGTCTGTTGGCTATGTCAATTGCTGAATATTTTAAGTCCACTGTTGAGGCCTATGCTCATAAAAAAAGGATTCCCTTCAAAATATTATTGTTGTTTGCAAGCCTACCAACACAACATCCATTCTGTAGCCCATAATTCAACTTATTATTTAAGAAATAATCTTATTATTTATTATTATTTCAGAAATAAATAATGAACTCATCTTATTATTTAAGAAATACATTTTATAAGCTACAGCTGCCATCTACAGTGATTCTTCCTGGACCTTGGCAAAGTCCACTCACTACCTTCTGGAAAGTAGAAAAAATATTAAATGGCATTAAGAACATTCATGTTTGATGGGAGGAGATCAAAAGATCAATGTAAACAGTAGTTTGGAAGAAATTGATTTCAACCCAAATGGATGATGTTGAGGGATTAAAATTGGAAGAAGTAACTAAAGATGTGCTGGAAATAATATGAAAACTGGAATTAGAAGTCAAGTCTGAAAATGTGACTTAATTGCTTCATCTCATGATAAAGCTTGAATGGATGAGCACAGTGTTATTTTGAGATGTAATCTAACCTGAGAAAAATTCTGTGAACATGGTTGAAATAGCAACAAAAGATTTAGAATATTACATAAATTGAACTGATAACATTACAGCAGGGTTTGAGAGGATTGACTCCAATTTTGAGAGAAGTTTTATTATGGGTACAATGCTATCAACCAACATCACATGCTACGGAGAAATCTTGTGAAAGAAGAGTTAACCAATATTCTAAATTGATTGTTGTTTTATTTCAAGAAATTGCCACAATCATTCCAACTTTCAGCAAGACCCTCCTCCGGCAAAATGGTTATGACTTGCTGACGGTTCAGGTGATGGTTATTGTTATTGCTTTAACAATAAGCAAAACACGAAAACCCAGGCCTGAATGGAGTATTAAAGCCCTGATCCTATTACAGTTGTAACCCTTTTTGTATATTGGCCAGTTTAAAAATTTTTAGTTTCTTCTATTTTCTGACAAGGTATGAGTTCAGTGGGGCACAGAGGTAGCTGGATTTTTATGATCCATCTTGAAACAAATTTCATGGAGTCAAAGCAAAGCTTATTTCTTCCCTACATAAATGCTGACTTTTAGGAGCAGGAGCAGTCAGAGCAATCTCATCTACTTTACTGTCTTCAGAGTGTTCTGAGCCACTGGGTTGGCTAAGGTTTGAGCAGGCTAGCTGCAGACAACATTGTCTCTTGTTCCCAGTACACTCACCAGTAGATAGACTTTGGGATTTATCTGCTCTGAGCAGGAGTTGACATACTGTGAGATCTGCTGAGGACTCTGGGAATTCTGAACCTTTATTTTCCTTTCTGCTGAATTTTCTTGACTCTTTATAAAAAGTTCTTTCTTCCTGTAGAGTTTTTCCAAGTGTGGTTAGACTACTTATTGCTTTGTCTATGTCTGCCAGTTGAAGTCTGTGATTGTCCTGTAGGGTGGGTGGTGGTGAGGATAGATAGCCCTAGGGAAAATGCTTAAAAAGTATTGCATTTTAGGGTGGAGACTCTGATAAGAAATATAATGGACTGAATACACAGACCCCGGGATTTGGTGTTCTGGATTCTGTGTTTGAGGATCAACAATTTTGGGGTCAGCAATTTTGACCCCCACCACGCCAATCTCCCAGAAGGCTGGTATAGGCTTCTGAAGGATGTGGAGAGGCTTCCAGCAGCCATCCTCAGAGAGGGAAAGTTTGGAGGCTTTGCAGGTAGCTAAGTGACTGAAACTGTTTCTGGTTTTGCTGCTGTTATAGCCTTGCAGGGAAAGTGAAGACCTGGAGCCAGGTACCTTGCTGAGCTGCATTGAGTGTGGCCATTAATTGGGTTGTTCAGCTGTTGCAGTTGCTGTTTTGAGTGTCACTTGTCTGGTGCTGTGCTGGGGCATCTTGGCAGCTCCAGGAGGATCTCCTGTTGTGTCTTCTGTTGTCTTTGTGAGTTGGAATACAGCCTACAGTCTGGCTGCCACATGCTGTAGGTCTGCAGTGTTGGGAAGATGCCATCTTTGGAGTGTTTGTGTTTAGGACTTGAAAACGCTGGTCACTGCTTCCGGTGAGCTAAAGGGCCTTTTTTGGCCTCAGTAATTCTTTGTTTTTCCATGGTTTGTTAAATAAATCCCATTGTTGTTGTTCTCTGAGACTGAGTAGTCCTGCAATTGTGTGCACAGGTGAAGAACTGAGACATTGACTGGTAAACTATTTGGGCAGTGTCCTCAGCTGCCCTGTATCACTTTCTCTAGTTCAAATTTTACATTTTCAGCAATTTTCACTTGTTCTTTTCATTTCAGCTCCATTTTTACAAGTTCACCAGCAATTTTATTGCATTTTGTTTTCTAATCCTGCAAGAATTTTTTACATTTGTTATACTTTTCCTTTTGTCAGCAATTGCTTGGTCATTTCACAGATTTGCCTTTATCACCATGTCCACAGCTTGTAGTCACAGCTACAGAAGGTGGAGTCTTTACATCAATCATACAGGCAGAGTAGCTGGCACTGTGTGTATGGAAGCATCACTCACTTTCTGTTAATTCTCAATTTTCTTTGTGAAGACTTCTGTTATTAGCTGATTGCTCTGAAAGTTTTTTTTTCCTTATTGACACCTCTGGTATTCCTTGACTATTTTTTTGGAATATTCTGCTGCCACTGGAAGATGAAGTTTCAAATCTTCAACTCTTCTCAGCTCATGTGATCAGTCTTTTCCTCACCTTTCCCCCCGCTCCCTTACAGGATTTAGTTTAAATTATGTCACTGCATTAGCTCATTCCTTTTTCACTTTCTCATTTTCAAACATGTAGTATCTAGATCTGCCATTGTGTTGTCTCACACATCTATAGCTTCATTAAGTACTATAGCCAGAAACTTCTTCCTGAGTTGCCAGAATATGTTCCTCTGTTTTGTTACACCTTAAGACTCTTGGGAGGATTCTAGCAAGATGGTGACAGAGTGAACACATTGGACTTGCCTTCTCCAGATATGCACAGTAAAACTGATACAAAATTAAATCAAAAACCCCTGAAGGAAAAACTGAGTACCAACTACACAATAGAAGCATCAGTCAGAATGAAAGTGGTAGGAAAAATTCAAAGTGATCTTTGTTTAAAGTTATAATTTACAATACAGTTATTACAGGGACCCCACCCAGGTCCTGCTGGCTGAACGGTGGGGCATGCCAGCTTTGTTGGTACTCCTCTGTGGCCAGCACAAACAGCCTGCTGCCTGGTGCCCCAAGGCTCCAGAAGTGGAGGTAAACCACATGCCCCATGGCTCCTGGCAGAGGGCCACTGGGGTGATCATAGGGCCCTGTTGGGGCATGTCCAGCTCCAGTGTGACTCTCAGAGCCCACCAACCCATGAGCCTACCCTGACTTCAGTGCAGATCTGTCTGGGCAGGGGACAGGTTTTTCCCTTTTATATGTGGATCGAGGACCTTAAATAGACCTATCAGGTTCCAGCGTTCCTGCTGTCAGTTAAGGGCTTGAGCTAATTATGTGGATTAAAAATGGAAGTGAGCTGACTGGTGCTACATGTATCAATCAGAAATTTAGGATTATAAACAGTTCAATGAGGCTTGTAGGGTGGGGATTCTTGAGGAGGATATAAGGCAGGGCAGAAGCCAGCTTGGTGAGTAAGCAGCCAACCTCCAAATAGAGAAGAAACAGTTGGCAACCAGTCTCCATTGAGAGAAGCAGTCAGCAGACAACCTCCATGGGGTTCAACAGACTCTGAAAATCTCTAAAAACTTCCAGACTTCCAGACTTTTCATAGACCATCACAGAGATCTGGCCACTGTATCTACCTCCAGCACTGCCTCTGACATCACCTGCAAGGAGTACCATCAACCTTGGCCCTGTGTCTCAAAGGACTGTTGGCTTGGTTCATACCAATAGCTCACAAAGAGCTATAGCACTGATACCACCTCCTGATGACTGGTGCAGACTGGCACTACTGAATAGTGATCACATTCTGTTCAGCCACCTGTGAGAGCTTTCCACCATCTCTGATTCTCCAGTACTGCCTTCTAGTGCTATTGAATCCATCATGGCCTGTTCTGGCATCTGTCACTATATAGCCTGGCCTTCAGACTGTTACTGTGGCTGCTACGGTGTTTCCTCCGTGGCCCTGCCTGTGAGCACCTCCAGCTGCTGTCATGCACTGGACTCTGGTGCACTGATGACTGGTGTGCCACCAGCTCTAGGCCCTCACTGATAAGACAGTGACATCTGGCATGAACAGCCTTGGAACTGTTAGACACTATGGACACTACCTGTGATGAGACAGCTGCCCACTTGTGGTCTTAAAAACTTTCTCTTTTTCCTTTTCCCTAATCTCCTGTTTGTTAAATAAACCCCATTGGTGTTGGACCCTGAGCCTGAGTTGTGTCTTGCAATTGAGCATAAGGGGTGACTTATCTGTATCTCCTATCTTGAAATTGTCTTTGGCACTGTTTCAGCACTGTTTTAAGTGCTCTTTGCACACTTCTTTTACAACCACTTCTTTTTGCTGGGATCAGAGTCCCCTACAGCCATTGACTTGGGCACATGCATACGCTAGGGCTCCTAAGACCTGGCATTGCACTGAATAGGGGACTGTATGATCAGGGACCCAGGACAAAGGGTGCATTATGGGAAAGCTCAGAGGCGAAGAAGCAAAGTGAAGACTACTGGCTTGAGTATGAGGTTCATAACCTAACAGCCATAGCCTGAATCAATCAAAGCCCTTGGTTTCCTTATAGAAGAGGGCAATACCGAAGTCCTCGCTGAGATGCCTGAAACACTTGCCACCCCTACCCCAGGCAGAGAGACCTAAAACACTTACCACCTCCTACAAAGAGGTGCTTTACAATAGGAAATTTGAATTCCTGAGTATACTAAAGTGATTCTTTGATACCTGTTGTGCTGTCCACTTTTAAGCCTGCTATTCCTCACTGGGACCAATCTCCCAACTACTCTGACAACTACAAAAACAACAACTGAAAATTTACCCTTACTAAAACCAAACAAAATTGAAAACAAGGAGACAGAACACAGCATAAATACTAGAATAACATCCATAATGAAACAACCTGAAAGGAGCCCCAAATCAGTGAAGTTATGGAACATGACAGAAGGGGAATTCAGGCCAACAGTTCTGGCAAGGCTGATGGAATTGAAAAAACAAACAAACAAACAAAACACGAAGGATGTAAGTCAAAAACAGAATAAAGATAATGAAAATATGACACATCTACATTCAGAAATAATGGAGTTAAGGAACATTATAGTTAGTTTTAAAATATACTTGAGGGCCATAATAGCAGACAAACAGAAGCAATGGAGAGTTAATGAATTTGAAAACAAAATTTGGAAAACAAAAGAATGGAACAAGTAGAGAAAAAAGAATTTAGAAAATGAAAACAGTATAAATGTTCTTTGAGACAACTAACATCCAAATCATGGCGATCCCAGGAAAAGAAAACATGCATAGAAAGTTATTTAAAGAAATAATCACTGAAAACCATCTCACTCTGGAAAGTGAATGAAGTGTGATCCACGAGGCCCAAAGATTTCCAAAAAAAATAATGCCAGATAGACATACACCAAGATACATTATTTAAAAAGCTGTGAAGAGCCAATAATAAGGCCAGAATAAAAATATCAAGAGAAAAAAAGTTAACCTATAGTGAAACACCAATTAAACCATCAGCAGATTTTTCAACAGAAACAAGCACAAAGGGACTGGGAAGAGATCTTCAGAGAAGTTACAGAAAAATATTTCCAGCCTAGAATCATCTCCCCAGCAAGATTAACAATGAAAATAGAAGGAAGAGTAAGGAGTTTCACCAAAAAGCCAAAACTAAGGGAATTTATCAACAAACAACCAGCCATGTATGAAAGAATTACTAAGGGCTTATTATAAAGCAACAGAACAATGAATACTGAGACAACAAACACCTAAATTACTTAACATGGAGAAAGAAAAAGAAGAGAGTGAGGAGGAGGGGGAAAGAAACAAAGTGGCCCATTAGAATCAGTAGGAGACCAGACAGTGCAGTTGGTCATGCAAAGAGTCTATCATATACTAACTTTAATAGAACCCTCAAACAAAAAATGATAGATGTTACATCAAAACAATGGAAATGGAACCTAAACAAAAATAATAAGTAGTCCTCAAAAAAAAGGCAAGACAAACCAAAACAAAAAAAATAAAAACAGCAAAATGGCAATAAACACTCATATCTCAATAATCACCTTAAATATAAATACCTGGGACTCACCAGTCTAAAGATATAGAGTAGCTTAATGGCTTTCAAACAAAATCCAACCTTCTGTTGTTTACATGAAAATCACCTTAATAATAAAGACAACTATAAACTTAGTATTAAAGGTTGGAAAAGAATTTTACAAGCAAATGGTAACCAAAAAACATTAGGAAGAGCTATATTTACTTCTGATATAATATATTCAATTAAGAAAGGTTAAAAGAGACAAAGAAGGATACTATATTCTGATTAAGGATCTAATTCAACTAGAAAAAAATCACTTATAAATATAATATGCTCTAAATATGAAGCACTAAAATACATGAGACAATAAAGGAAGTTAAAAGAGATAATGGTAACAACCCAATAATAATAGGGAACCTTAATATTCCCTTTCTACAATGGAAAAGTCAAAAGAAAAAAGTACAAATAAGGAAACAACAGCTCTAAATGAGGAACTAGACCAAATGGGTGTAATAGACATCTATAGAACACTTTATCCAAAATCTATTACATACACATTTTTTTCAAGTGCACATGGAACATCTTCAAGAATAGCCCATGTAAATTTTTTTTTTCCTAGAATTTTATTTATGTATACAAGCTGGGGTACAGGCCAGAGGCGCGGGGAGGCGAGAGGGTTCACCAGAGACAGAGCGGGGAGCAGAACAGGCAGATCAGAAATACACTGCTGAGGGGAGCAGCGGGCGAGGCAGGAGAGGTCTGCCGCACCATGTGGGATTCTCCCTGGCTGGGCGTCGAACCGGCATCGCTCGCAGCCGACAGCTCCACAGCGCAGCGCTCAACCGCTGCGCCACCGGGGAGGCCCCCATGTAAATTTTTAATAAAACCACAAATATTGAAATTATTTCTAGTATCCTCTCTGACCACAATGCCACAAAACTAGAAATTGACTGGGGGGGCGGGGAAGAAAACTATGAATACATTGACATGAAACAATATGCTGCCAAATAGCAACTGAAAGGGGAAGTCAAAGCAGAAATTAAAGGATGCCTAAGGTGAACAAAAATGATGATATAAGTTACCAGAATCTCTGGGATGAAGCATAATTGGTCTTAAGGAGGAAGGTAATTGGAATACAGGCCCATGTGAAATAAAAAACACAAGAAAATCCCAAATAAACATCACACCTAAAGCAACTTGGAAAAGAGGGAAAAATAAAACCTAAAGTTAATAGAAGGAATAAAATACGAGGAGTAATAAAGAACAAAAATACTATACAAAAAATAAGTCAATGAAACCAAGAACCAGTTCTTTGAGAAGATAAAGAAAATAGATAAAGCCCTAGCTAGGCTGACAATGAAGAAGTGGAAGAGAAGGAAGAGAAGGAGAAGAGGAAGGGAGGAGGGAGGGAGGGAGGGAGAGAGAGAGAGAGAGAGAGAGAGAGAGAGAGAGAGAGAGAGAGAGAGAGAGAGAGA
>PVIJ01009018.1:0-47943 GCA_004024925.1 Scalopus aquaticus | reverse complement strand
TGGCGCAGTGGTTAAGCACTGTGCTGTGGAGCTGTTGGCAGCAGCAATGTGAGTTCGACGCCCAGCCGGGAAGATTCCCACATGGCTCAGCAGACCTCTCCTGCCTCGCCTGCTGCTCCCCTCAGCAGTGTATTTCCGTCAATCTGCCTGTTCTGCACCCCACTCTGTCTGGTGAAGCTTCTCGTTGTCCCACGCCTCTGGCCTGTACCCCAGCTTGTATGCATAAATAAATCTTTTTAAAAATTTTGATAACCTCAAAGAAACTGACAAATTTCTAGATCAATATAATCTACCAAGACTAACCCATGAAAAAACAGATGAACTGAACAAACTAATCACAAACGTGGAAATTGAGACAGTAATAAAAAGTCTTCCATAAAACAAAAGACCAGATGACTTTACAAATTAATTTTAACAATCTTTTAAAGAAGAATTAATGCCCACCTTGCTCAAATTGTTTTTTAAAATGCAAGAAGGAATCTTTCCTAATACATTATATGATGTCAAGATTACCTTAATACTGAAACCAGAAAAAGACAGCATAAGAAAATAAAATTGTGGACCAATATTCTTGGCAAACCTTCATGCAAAAATGTTCAACAAAATTCTAGTAAATAGAATTCAACAGTATATAACAAAGATTATATACCATGATCAAGTGTAATTCAACCTGGGGATACAAGGATGGTTTGATATATGTAAATCAATTAATGTAATATATCAACAAAAGTAAAGATAAAAATTAAATGACAATATCAGTAGATGCAAAAAAAAGCATTTGATAAGATTCAACACCCATTTATGATAAAAAATCAAAACAAGATGGGAATAGGTAGAACCTACCTTAACATAATAAATGCCATAGGTCACAAATCAAGTATAATACTCAATGGTGTTTTTATAAACTGAAAGCTTTCCCCATAAAATCCAGCACAAGACAGAGTTGCCCACTTCTGTTTAACATAGTATCAGAGATTTTGACCAGAACCATGAGACGAACATGCAAAATAAAGGGAAATGAAATAGGAAAAGAAGAAATGAAACTATCACTATTTGCAGATGATATGACATATGCATAAGATCCTAGACACCATCAAAAAGTTATTAGAAACAATAAATGAATGCAGCAAATCTACAAAATCAACATATAAAAATCCATAGCTTTTATATACACACAATGAAAAAAAGGAAAGGACTAAGAAAATAACTCCACTTATAATTGCTTCAAAAGGAATTAAATACCTCAGGATCAATCTGACTAAGGAGGTAAAAGATCTATACAATAAAAGCAATAAGATGTTATTAAATGACTTCAACAAGGACATTAGGATTTGGAAGGATATTCCACATTTTGGATGGGGAAAGTGACTACCTTTCCTAATATGATATACAAATTTAATGCAATCCCCATCAAAATCCCAGTACTATTCTTCAAAGGAACTGAACAAAAAATACTGAAGCCTATACAGAACCACAAAAAGCTTTGAATTGCAAAAGCAACCTTAAGATAAAGGAGAAAAAAAGGAGGTCTCATGTTACCTGACTTCAAACTTTACTATAAAGCAACAGTATTAAAAATTTTGTTATCGCCACAAAAATAGATACATAAACAAATGGAACAGAATCAAAAGTCCAGAAATAAACCCACATATTTACCAACACCTAATCTATGATAAAATATCCATGACCATAAAATGGAAAAAAAGAAAATTTGCATGATACTTATACCAGTTGTGCCTGTAAATGCTGGGAAAATGGGAAAGACCCATATGCAAGAATGAAGTTGGGTTACTCAACTAACACCATACACAAAAATAAATTCCAAATGGATTAAAAATCTGCAACAATGAAATCATATAAGAACATTATGTTGATATATTCCATAATATCAACAATAAAGGTATTTTTGGTGCCTCAACCTTTTATGGTAAGGGAATTAAAAAATTAAACAATTGGGATTATCTCGAGTTTAAAAGCTTCTGTACAGCAAAAAAATAAATAAATAACAATGAATAAGAAAAAAAGTACACAATATATAACTGATAAAGGATTAATATCCAAGGTACACTAAATATTCACCTAGAAAACAAATAACCCAATTAACAAGGGAAATAAAAATGATAATAAGAGAACACAATCAGACTGTCAGTTGATCTTTTTGTAGAAACACTACAAGCAAACAAGGAATGGCAGTAATAATTGAAAGTATCAGTAGTTAAAGTAAAAGATTTGCAGAGGTGATGGGGAGGAAACTGCCCCATGTGTGGAAATTATGTAGCACTGGTTCTTGTCCCTAAGAGGAGGTATAGCCATTTGGTCAAATTAGGCAGTGGTGGCAGAGGAGATTGGGAAGCTGGTGGTTGCTTAGGATTGTAATCTTCTCGAAATTCTGTACAGGAGCCCCTCACTGGAGTCACAATGACATCCTTTCAAAAAGTCCCATTGCAGACTTCCAACTTTGCTCATGTTACTTTTTAGAATGTGGCCAAGTATTATCTTCCCCATAAGCACTTGGAATGTCATTACCCTTAACTCCATATATCCATCCATGTCCAAAAGGTTGGTTTGGTATTTCCTTTTTTTTTAAATTTATTTATTTATGCATACAAGCTGGGGCACAGATCAGAGGTATGGGGCAGCGAGAGGGCTCACTAGAGACAGAGTGGGGAGCAGAACAGGCAGATCAGAGATACACTGCCGAGGGGAGCAGCGGGTGAGGCAGGAGAGGTCTGCTGCACCACGTGGGTATCTCTCCGGCCTGGCATCAAACTCGTGTCACTGCTGCCTACAGCTCCACAGCGCAGTGCCTAACCGCTGCATCACCTGGGAAGTCCTGGTTTGGTATTCTCAAAGGTTAGATGGAGTATTGCATGTGTTTGTTATGTGTTCTTATGGTCCTCTGTGCCTGAACATTATGTAGAAGGCTCAACATTCAGTTGCATGTTAGCATTTCAAGAATATTACCTTTCAAGTGATAAGGGAGAATTTTATCAGTTCTGTTATGTTAAGGGTGAAAATTGTAGAGCAAGTTCACCTTTCCAGTTTCAGGCTTCTTCTCCTATTGAAGAGTCACTTACTATGGAAGGTGAAGGAAATCTGTCATGTTAGTGGTGACTACAAAAGCTGGCCTTTTGGGGTTGAAATTTGGGGAAACCATAAAAGAGAAAGAACAACTGTTGAAGTTCTTTGCTGTTATGCAAAAAGAAACAACACAAATTTGAGAACAAGTTGCAAGAATGAAAAGAGAACTTAACCAGGAGAAAGGAAGTTGTGATCAACCACAGGCAGAGCCAGAGGGACTCATAACATAGTTTAAAGTTGGAAAATCAAGCATTTAAGGAGACATATAATGATACTACATCCGAAACTCTCCAGCTTGAGAAATACATTAGTAAGTGACACATAAAGTAATTGGAAAAGCATTGAATTAGTTTAAAGGACAAACTCAGGAAGGCACAAAATGAAAGAAAACAACTTGAATGTCAGCTGAAGATGGAAAAAGATTGAAAAGAACTTTATAACAAACATCTGAAGAGTAAAGATACCAAGATCGTGTCAGGGTCCAGACTTTAAAGAATTTAGATGGGAACAGAGAAGCATGACTACTCATTTCAAAGAAAAGACAGGCCGATTGCAATTAATGTTTGGCCTGAGAGGAAAATCTGTAAAAGGATTTTCTTGCTTACAACCTCAAGTAAGGAAAATACATTTTTAAAAATCTGGTAATTCTCCAAGGGGAAATTAAAGAATATAAAATAAATATAAATCATATTTATAACTGGGGTTTTATTAGAAGAAATTCATTGAACCAAATAGCTATACCTCCTCTTAGGGACAAGAGCCAGTGCTATATAACTCCCACCCAAGGAGCAGTTCCCTCCCCATCACCCCCGCAAATCTTTTACTACTTTAAATTATTCCTGCATTCCCTTCTTGCTTGTAGTGGTTCTACAAAAAGATCAACTGGCAGTCTGATTTGTGTTCCCTTATTGGTTATCATTTTTATCTTTGAAATTTTAATTTTTTATCTTTTGTTCATTCATTTCCTTATATATTGGGTAACATTGGTCCACAACACTGTATATGAAGCACAGGTATGTGATCACACCTCTTCAGATACAGGTTGCCACACCACCGAGGCACCTAGACCCCTGTACCACGGTCTATTGGGTCACTCTGATGTTTTTAGTGTTGTATTGTAGTCACTGGCTCAACAGTTTTATTATCATCTGTCTGTCTTGGTGTGTGTTTGTCTAGTATTATTTTGTTTAGAACGCTTTGGGCTTCTGGGATCATGAGGTCTGGTTCATTTCCCACGTTGCAATGGTTCTTACCAATTATTTCTTTAAATACATTTTGTATTTTGTTTCTTTGGTCTCCTTCTGGGACCTATATGATATGGATGTTGTTTCTCTTTAGGTTGTCCCAAAGGGGACTGTTTTCATTCTTTTAAATTCTTTTTTCTCTGTAAGCACTGTGCTTTTGAGCTCATTAATTCCTCCCATTACTGGCATTTGTCTGAAGTTGAGGCCTTCACTTGTATACTTTAATAAGTTATATTATTTTTTAATCTATTACTTCCAGTTACAATTGTCTCTTGCTTTCTCAGTCTTCATTATGTTCCTGTTTCATATCATTCCTGTTTTTTTGAGTTCCATGAGCAGTGTTAGCACTGTTACCTTAAATGCCTCCTCACGCATATCCTGCAGTTCTGCTGAGTTGAGCAGATTTTTTTTTTTTTAAAGATTTATTTATTTATACATACAAGCGGGGGTACAGGCCAGAGGCGTGGGGCGGCGAGAGGGTTCACCAGAGACAGAGTGGGGAGCAGAACAGGCAGATCAGAAATACACTGCTGAGGGGAGCAGCGGGTTAGGCAGGGGAGGTCTGCCGCGCCATGTGGGATTCTCCCTGGCTGGGCGTCGAACTCGCATTGCTGCTGCCGACAGCTCCACAGCGCAGCGCTTAACCGCTGAGCCACCAGGGAGGCCCAGATTTTTTAAAATTTAAGATTTTAAAAAATTTATTCTCTTGTTTGTTTTGCTCCAGATTTGAGGTATGTCCTATCTTTTCATTTTCAGTTTTTATGGGTTGTGATAGGGATAGATGTCAGGCTGTTGCCTTTCCACCTGTTGAAGTGGTTGGAGAACTGGTGCCAGCAAGGGGGCAATTGGTAGAATGGAACCAGGGCAGTAGTGCACTGAAGAGTAACCTTCACTGGACATAGGGATTCAAGCTTCCTATTATACCGTGTATGCCAGAATCGTGTGATGGGACCCACATGGAGTCCCTCTTCCAGGTGACCTCCTCAGAGAGACTTGTAAAGTATCACAGCAGGGTCCACCTCTAGGGTACGATGAGCACTAGATGCAGCCCTGGGCATGGATTGTAGCTTACAAGGGTCAACAAATTTTTACAAAAGTCATGCTACTGAAATAAAATTAGTCGTTTCCTATCAATTTGTATGTGCTCAACATGAATATGATAGTCAAATTCTAATTTTGGCTCTAGTTTTTTTTGTAATCTGCAATAAATTGATGTTTACATCACAAAATGCATGCCAATAAGAATAGGCGTATGGTTAATACCTGTAAAAAATCAAGTCATAGACTACTTCTTAGATTTCTTCGCTTGTCTGTTGTACAGCTGTTCAGGAATAGAACAGATGGAAGACAGTTTCCATTGTGCAAAAGCACAGCCTTAAGATTCAGTTTCGAAGAGTCTAGAAATAGTCTCCATTCTTTTGAGTCATGAGGGATTTCTAAGGCATTCATGAGGCCCTCAATATCAGAACAGAATACCAGAGGACTTTCCTTTCTGAAGAAAGTCTCCAACTGCTGGTGGCGCTTTCGATATAAAGTAATTGTGACATCTTCTTCTAGAAGATTCCATTGTTGGAGTCTTGATCCTAGCAATTCTTCCTTGTTCTTGGATAAGTCCAAATCACGGACCAGGTCATTTATTTCTTCCTGTGTTAGTCTGTGTGGGGTTGATGATGCACCACAGTGAAAATCTGGATCACTGCATGCTGATGGAACAGGAGAACAGGTCAGCTCACCCTTGTCCTCATCAGATGAATCAAGAGAATATTCTGCTGAAGGTTCTGGAATAGGAAGTCCCCCACCATGTAGAACTGGTCTCAATGCAGACCAAATATCTGGGTAGACCATTCTCAACTTCTTTTGCTTCATTATTCCACCGGAAAGAGGAAGAACCAAGCAGAAGTAACAGTCTTTTATGTGGTTGCTTGGCTCTCTTCACACCATGGGGACTGCAAACGGCATTGACGGTCTTTTGCCATTTAACCACTGTGAAAGCTGTGTTGTGCATGGAGCACAGTAATTACGCGGGGCCCAAGGCTTGTCTTGGTCACCAACCTTGCATCCGAAGTAAAGATGATAAGCCTTCTTCACTTGAGAAGTGATACTTTTCTTCTGGTTGGCAAATGTCACTTACCCACAAATAGAGCAGAAATTGTCCACGCTATTAATGCACTTTCGAGGCATTACTGTTCTGTATTGTGCCTAAATGGATAAAATAACAGTTTTATGGAACAGTAGCTTAAACTGTCTCGCACAAAGTCTGAACTATTTTCAATGCTCAACCTTTCCGACAGGACTTTAGATAGTGCACTGCTGATGTCGCTTACTTCAGCAGCCGCCTGGCAGTAGTATTGCATTGTATCAGAAAATGATGCAATCAACTCTGGATGATGTGTGCATGATGGTATTATGCAATGCGATGCAATATTACATCATTCTAGGTTGATTTAGGATGCTGTTACAAGTCCTACTGGATAAATTTACGCGGTGAAACATATAAAATGAATTATATGAAATATCTTCAAAACGAGAGCTAATAAAATTTTTTCAGGGTTATATTCATGTTCAGCACACCAAGATACTACAGATTAGGGCCTTTTTAAGTCAGTAACGATCTCAATGTTGACCAGTGTTATACAAAGTCACAAGCCAGAAGTTATTGTCCTTGCTTTTCCACCACACGGCCTTATCTTGGGGCGCTTGTGCCTGTTGTTAACAGGTACTCAAACTCCGGTTAATAAAAGTGCTCATTTGTTATCTTGGCAGGGGGAGACTTAAAAGAGTGGGACAAGCAGGTTTTTTGAACATCCCAGCTTCAGGCTTCAAATAGTTGCTCCTCTGTGAGGAGACACATGTGACCCAACCTGGTTCCACAGTGCAGGCCCCAGCTGCCCTACACAGGGAGGTTCAGGCTCGAGTCAGTCGTCATCACCCTGCCCCCTGCTTCTCTAGTTCTCCAAGAGTGCCCCCTCCATCATGGACACCAATTTTGTGTACCCCCTTATCCAGCATAGTGCTGAGTCACCGAAGTCCCAGATGTTAACATGTGTCCTGAGCCAACAGCTGCAGGGTCTCAGCACAGCACTGCACAGTGCCCGGCACTGTAAACACAGGCCAAAGCTTCCCCATCCCTTTCCACCAGACCACTTCCCCTGATATGTACCCTGGTCTTCAGTTTGGTTTTTCTCAGTTGTAATCGACTTTTTCTGCTCCAACCTAGGGTGCATATATGTAGGAGGTGAGCGCGGCACCTTCACTTTTGCTGCCATTTTACCAAACGCTTCAAGGTTTTAAAAGTAGGGTGGAAATTCAAAGAATATAAAGGTAGATATCCACCTATGATTCATATCATCATTTTATTTTTACTTCTATGCTGACAGCTTCTTTCCTATCTAGGCCTCTACCCACTATTTGGGCACTTTTATATCTTAATTTAATCACATCCTTTTATTTGTGGCAATTTTTTTTCTAAGTTATCTCAAATTGTTTTAGGGCAACATTAAAAATCATAAGGTAGGCTAGGTAAGGTTATCCCCAAGGCCACAGCTGAGCATGCAGAGAGAAACCTATTCTCTCCAGGCCTCCTCCTGCAACCAAGTGTGGGAGGGTGGAAGGGATAATGTTGGCAGAAAGGCAGGAACCAGAGTAATGAGGCATGGTCCTTAAGTTCTGGCAGCTCTCCAGTGGATTGAAGAGAGACAGATGGGAACATTTCAAAGATTATAAATTCTGATTTGTTTTGGGGGAAAGATTTACAAATCTAGCTAGCGCACAGGAGTGGAGATGGGGGCCACCTAGTTCCTTTGCTCACAGAGAGTTTGGAGCAGGAAGACTCCTCTGAGAAAGTAATCTTTGAACTGAGATCTGCTTGGGAAGTTACTAGGCATTCGGAGGAAGGAAGGAGAGGAGAAGCCAAGAACTTTCCAAGCAGAGGGAACTAGTCTATTTAAAGACCAAGGGCAGTAAGAAGCTGTGTATACTAGAGGAACTGAAAGAAGTACGTCTCCTCTAGGACACAGAGAAGGTGAGATGAGGGTGAAAGAGAACATGAGAAGGCAGGTCAAAGTCAGACCCTTCAGGATATTGTAGGCCACATGGACTCTACCCTAAGGAAGTGATTTCATGAGATCAGGCAAAACGTTAGTGAGGTGGTGGAGGTGGCATGTAGACAAAGGGACACGTGCAAGAGCTGTTTCAAAGGAGGTCAGATGAAGGAGAATTGTCCGTGGGCTGGTTGGAAGGAGTGGTGACAGCCTGCTGCCCAGGTTCTGACTGGCCCAAGACGGGCCTTTACTCCCCTGAGCTGAGATTCTGACCACAATGACTCCTTGCTCTTGGTTTCAGTGTAAGAAGTGGGGAAGATGGTTGTCCAGGTGTGCCTTGTAATTTTGTCACTGTTCTTTGAAACAGAAGCTCACTTTGGAGAATGAATGAATGAATGAGGAACAGGCAGAGAGCCCAGGTAGTTGGGGCGAGCGGAGGCCATGCACCACCACCTTCCCCACTAAGCAAGGGTAGGGGCTGAGAAGGGAGAAGGAGAGCAGGGACAACGAAACTAGGAGGAAAGAGGGGTTGGCAGAAAGGAAATGGAAGAATCTTGGGGTATACAAGAATCTTAGCCAAAACAATCCAGTCCTCCCAGTGGACTACTGAGAAAATTAGTTTTAATGTTTTCAATTCATTAGAAGTATGATCTTTGCACTTGTAGAAATTTTGAAAGACATAAAAAATGTAAGACAAATTGAAGTCACCCATAGTGTTTCCACCTGTATACACCGCCAAATTCACTGCTGAACCAGAATGCTTCCTCCTGTTTTTTTTTTTCTTCTCATTTTTAATACGGTCAGGGTTATATCACAGATAGCATTATGTCCTGCTTTTAACATTAATAGTCGTTGTAAGCTTACCACAGTATATCCGAAACTCTTCAGTGAAGTGGGAGATTTAGGCAAGCAGGTTGTGAAAACTACTGAAGTGAGTGTGGCCCCGCCAGGACTCCCGGGGACCTGGTGGGGTCCTGCCAATGGCAGGTCAAATAGCTAAGCGTGGGCCAACCGGATCCCTACCCTGGGCTGGAAGCTCACCGGGCGGGCCAGACTGGGAGTCCTTCCTCAGACTGGGCTTGGAAATTTGTCACTCGGTGAAGTTGTCTCCAGGGCGGCACCAAATCGGAGGTGCGGGGCGGGGCGAAGGCAGGGAGGAGCTCCGCGGCCAGAGCCCAGAGCTCCCAACCCCGCCAGTCTCCTCAGCTCCGCGACATGGGCTGCCTGCCCCTTCTGCTGCTCTGGGGACTCCCCCAGATCTGGGGAAGTTCTGAGGGTGAGTGCGCCAGGGTAGTTGCCCAGGGGGTGAGGCAAGAGGGAGGAAAGTTGGGAAAGGGGCACACCTGATGCTGGAGCCGCAAGCCTACCAGCTGCTCTTGCCTCACATTCCAGGATCCCTGGACGGGGGGGAGGGGGGGAAGCCGCCAGAGGACATGGGTGTGGGTGGGGAATGGGAGCGGCTAGGAGCTAGTGTCTTTCTCCTTCTTCCCCTTCTTTCCATTCTCCGTCCCTTCTCTTCCTGCCCTCCCTCCCCCGTCCTCTTCCTCCTGAAGCTCTCTGGCCTCTCACCATGCTCCTCCAATCTTCCTTCTCTCCCAGCCCCACAAAGGACTTTTCCCCTGCGCTGGCTCCAGATCTCCTCCTTCACCAACAGAAGCTGGTCCTGCACAGATGGCTCAACGTGGCTGGGGGAGATGCAGATTCACACGTGGAACCACGACTCAGACACCATCCACTTCCTGAAGCCCTGGGCCAGGGGCCTGTTCACTGACGAGCAGTGGGAAAAGCTGCAGCATCTAGGTCGGGTTTATCGAAGCAGCTTCTCCAGGGACGTGCAGGAATTCGTCAAAATGGTGCAAATAGACTGTGAGCTGAGGGATGGGGTCCTGGGCAGCTAGTCAAGGGAGTCATAGCGCTGAAACCCACTGTCTGGGAGACTCTGGCCCCACCTGGTAGATTCTCTACTGTTGTCTCCCTCATCTCCCTCTTGTTGCCATTTCTGCTGAGAGGTTCCAGCCTCTCACTCCTCAAAACAGCCCCCCATTCCTCCCACTCTCTTACCTTGAACTCTGAGTTCCCAGTAATCTTTCACCATTTTATTCTCCTTAATCACTTCCAATCTTTTAAACCCTTCTGTGACCTCTGTCAATTCCTCTCCTCAGATCCTTTTGAGATCCAGCTTTCTGCTGGATGTGAGATGCACCCTGGGAGCACCGCGGAAAGTTTCATCCACATAGCATTTCAAGGAAGCGATATCATGGGTTTCCGAGGAACCTCTTGGGTGGCAGCCCCAGATGCCCCAGAGTGGGTGGGAAAGATTCTCCAGGTGCTCAACCATGACCTCGGGACCAGGGCGACAGTCCAGTGGCTCCTCAATGACACCTGCCCTCAGTTTACCAGAGGCATCCTCGAGGCCGGGAAGTCAGAGCTGGAGAAGCAAGGTTAGTCTGACTAGCCCCTTCCCTTCTTCGCCCAAACTTTATCTGGGCTTTTCCACTCCAGAGTTCCCATCCACGAAGCATCAGAGGAAGGGGAAGGCTTAGAAGGGAATGGACAAAGTATGAGGGGATTGATTCATCCACAGACATTCACCTAGCCCTCCTTGGCTTCAGGAATTGAATTAAATTAATACTGAATCCCTAAATGGGGGGAGGAAGAGCAGAGAGTTAAACAAAGCAGTGTCTGAATTGTGTTCCCATGTTACGGGTGATGCCGAGTGCTCAGGGTATAGAGCAGGGCTCTAAAGTAAGGCCGCATCTGGAGCAGGAAAGGGGTGAGTGTCAGGGAGGGCTTTTCTGGAGAAGCTAATGCAATTGGACTGAAGTGTGAGGCTTCCCCTCCAGAAATGGAAATATGAGGTGGATGGTCCTGCTAAGATCCCAGGACCCTCAGATGCAGAGTCCTCACTCTAAGAGCCCCCTTTCCTTACCCTTGTTGGATGCAGTGAAGCCTGAGGCCTGGCTGACAGGCACCCCCACCCCTGGATCAGACCACTTGCTGCTGGTGTGCCATGTCTCAGGATTCTACCCAAAGCCAGCACGGGCCATGTGGATGCTGGGTGAGCAGGAGCAGCCGAGCACTCAGCAAGGGGACACTCTGCCCAACACAGATGGCACATGGTATCTCCGAGTCACCTTGGTCGTGGCAGTTGGGCAGGTGGCTGGACTGACCTGTCACGTGAAGCACAGCAGTCTCGGAGACCAGGACATCATCCTCCACTGGGGTGAGGAAGGCCTGGGGTCCAGGCTGGAAATGGGAAGAGAATCCTCAGGTTAGAGAGAGGGCTGGAGATGGTGAGAATCATCACGCCCAGAAGAGAGTAGATTCTGAGATGAGGTCCCCAGCCAGGAGGTCTAAAAGGAGGGGATTCCAGACACAGGAAGGAAGGGAATAGAGATCTAAACTCAAAAAGGCTTGAAATAAGATGTTCCATATACAAGAAAAAGGAGGGGCATCCAATCTGGAAGATTTCTCACTGGGACTGATTGGGAAACTGCAAATTAATTAATTTAGGATCATACTTTTGGAAGAGGTTGAAAGTACCAAAATATTAAGTCTAGGTGGAGACCCAGTACCTGGAGAGCAGGTATAATTATTCTCTTCTATGGATGAAGAAATCAAACCAAGCTTGGTCAAGACAACTGCCCAGTGTCTCACCACTAGAAGATGGAAGAGCTGGGGTTAGATGCAGGGTCACCAGCTACATGACAACTGCCCTTCCTCCCTTTGCAGAAGTGAAATGAATTGTGGATGCCCAGAGTCTCAGAAAATATGGGCCACCTCAAATTCAGAGGAATAGATGTGGGTACTTTTGAGGTGGGAGGAAATAAGAAGTACCTAGTGCCATTACTGGTGCTTAGATCAGGGCACTTGGAGTTAGGGGGTCTTGTGCTGAGAAAAACATCTGTGTTCCCTAAGCAGAGGGGAGACGCACCTCCGTGGGCTGGATCACTGTGGCAGTACTGGGGTTGCTGTTGTTGCTTCTTCTGATTGGTGGTGGCTTAGCCTTCTGGCTTAGGAATCGCTGGTAAGTCTCCCCTTACTGTCTCCTGCCTTCCTCAAGCTCTCTCCCTATTTCCTCTGCCTTTTAGCCCCTCTCCCAATTTTCTTGGTGGTTTCCACCTTTTTCTTGTCTTACAGTTCCTACCAAGACCTCCTGTAACTTTTCTGGGCACACCTATCCCTCTGTGCAATGCAGGATCATCTCAAGTTCCCAAGACTTCAGTGCTCAGGAATTGAGGGTAACAGAGGTACCTTGGAGAAGCAGAGAACAGTGACAAGGCAGTTCTTACCACGCTGCGAAATTTGAAAAACGAAAACCTTTGCGCTGGCTCTATTTCCCTTTTGAACCACAGCACTGTTTCCCCTTCACAGACAAACCTCTCTCATACAGGATTGGTGTCCAGGGTTGCTGCTTCCTCCCCAGCACCCTCTCTTGCCATCTGTTTTCTACACCTCTGCTTCTTCCTGAAAGTAATTGCTCCTCGGTGTACAGGCGATCTAGTCTCCCTCAGGTTGTGGCAGGAAACTTTTCTTTCTTCAATCCACCCCATGTAGCACTCCTGCGCTGATCTTCCTAAACAGGCGTCTTTCCTGACTCTCCCAGGCCAGCCTGGTAAAGGCCAGAACCCTAAAGGGGGTTTTTGCAATTATTATGCTCCAGTGACAACCTCCTCTACTTGTTATTTTGTAAATACTCTGCTCTTTCCTGTTTAGCTCCCTGCACATAAACCTCTTACCCTTAGAGATTCAGCTTTAATGAAAAGCTATATGAGCCATCAAGAACTAACATAATTCTGTTTTGTCCATCCATGCCTCATAACATTTTTATCAGTGTTGCTCAACACTTTTTTATCAAAACACACTTAATTGAGGTATGATTTTATTAACCTCAAAAAGATAATGAGCTAGTAGAACCACAAACAGGATTTATTCACAAACAAAACAACAGAAGAATTGAGCAGATTGAGCTTGTTTCAAGAGTCAAATGCACTCTGGCTTTTCTCCGTGGACCCTTCACCTCTATGCCCTCAGACGTACCACCCCTCACTCCTTAGAAAGGAAACAGTGGGAGTGTGCAGGGCATTATGGGTTTTGTTGTTTGCAGACCTGCAGAGGTGGTTTACTCTCTTGCCTTCCTACCTCATTTAAATAAAGTTCTGAATATTCATGTTGATATCTCCACCTCTGATCAGGATCTTTGTCTGAAAACATTACTGATCCACACTTATTATAGCCTGGCATCAGTGGCCTCTTGTCCCTCAGTGGCAGGAAGGAACTTCCCAAGTGTCACATGCAAAGCCTGCTCCTTGCTGAATCATCTTGGAGATTGTCTTGATCTGCTGTTCCAGCATCAACTCTTCTATGCACCTTGTTACTACAAGCTTCATAGACAAATGTTCAGAGATTGGCAATGTGTACAAAAAGCAGAAAATTGCAACATTATAAGCCCTGTTTGTATGATGACTTATACCAGAAACCAGAACTGGAAAGTCAGTTGACTAAGTAGATCAAAAATACCAAAGGTTGTTTGGTGCCTTTCCTATAATCAAATGTCCTTGCCTCTAAGTTTTATGTAATTAAAGATCTACTTCTCAAGAGGCAACAAGCCTCACAGGAGACATTGTAGATATTGCCATCTACCTCTTTGTTAACACATAGAAGGGACCTTGCAGTCATTCTATTTCAGCTTCTGAGTTAAAAGATAGGTTGCTGAGCTGAGAACTGTTTTGACTATAGAAATTCTGTTGATTTTTCTAACTTAATAAAATCTTAAACAGCTAGAAGTGTTTCTCCCTCTTACCATTTATTAGGCGTTATGGACAACAGCATTTTTTGTTCAAGGGAAATTGAGAAAAAACACATGACACAAGCAGTGAGTGATGAGAAAAATGTATACACGCCTAGTTTGGTCAGTCTGAGAAGGGTGTCTTCTATGGTGTTGCCTGCCTTGACTTCCTGGAGATCTTCATCTTCACATCACAGGTGGTGTGTGTAAGGTCCAGCGATAGAAGAGGCAATGAAGCAGAGGGCAATGTAAGATAAAGAGTTGCTTTATTAGCAACTCCCAGGCGAGCTTCACAGATCCCAGGCGGGGGTCCGTGGAGTAGCCCCACAACTAGGGGGGGAGTTATACGGGGTGAAAGAATTCCAAGGGTAGGGGCAACTCCATTTGGAGCTGGTGCATTCGGGCTGCGGCGGCTGGTCTGGGTAGTGGGGGCATGAGTTTCTTTCCAAGGTCACACATCTTTGCCGAGATTCTTCACAGCACCCTTATTGTTGGGGAGGCGCGGGTTGAGCCTACCATGACCACCTTTTGATCATAGGGATAGGGGTGACATTTGTCGTCTAGCTACTTACTGCTGAGAGGGGCTGTAGTGGGATTGCGTGGTCATGTCCAGACTCAGCAGCAGTTGGCATGGGCGTAGGAGGAGCTGGTTGAAAGTAGTTTGAGTCATCGTCCGGATGCGGCTGGAAAGAAAGCAGAGGAAACAGGGTGCAAAGGCAGAGAATAAAGCGATTAGTATCAAGGGTCCCAGGAGGGGGGGTGAGCCAGGCCATGAGTGGGGACATTACCCACTGTCACACATCAGAGTCATCATTTTGTCTCTGGGCTCGTATATCATTGGCTAGCTTTTCCAGTTTTCTTACATTTTGTTCCACCAGTCCTGATTTATTTATATAGTAGCAACACTCCTCCCTGAGGAAGAGACATGTCCCCCTTTTTTAGCTGTTAAAAGATCCAAGGCCCTCCGTGGTTTTGGAGGTCGACTGTTGCTAGGGACGTTACCTGTCTCTGAAGGGAAAGAATAGATGTGCAGGAAGACTCTATGGCCCCCTCGAGTTTTTCCTAGAGATCATGGAAAGAGGAGAGGCCGACCCCAAGGGCCCCTCCGGACATACCGACTACTGCAGCTGAGGACGCTAAACTGATGTCTAATAGGGCTGGGAGGAAGGCGGCCCTTTTTTCCTTGGTGTGTGGGAGTAAAAGGGGGAGATCTGATTCAGTGTATAGCATAAGCTGAGGGGTACCCATGGCCAGTATGCAGGGCCCCTTGGTGGAAGCATTAATGTAGGTGTGTAAAGCGTTGTTACACCAAAAGATTGAGCCCTGGAGGAGGTTGAATTATAGAGGTTGTGTTAGATACCGAGGAGCAGATGGTTGGAAGTGACTGGGGACCCGCACGCATTGTAGCACGGAGAGTTAGCCCTCATTTGGGAGTCCCAAAGTGGAAGCGAGCCCAGTGTTTTGCACCAGCCCTGGGAGGGTGGGAAGGGAGCGGGGTTGAGGGGAGCGGTGAGAGGAACCACCACTAAAAGAGGGCGCTGGAGGGAGGCACAGAGGAAACAATGAGTGAGAGAAGAGTTGAACCCTGTGTGGTTGAGCCATTTTAGCGACTGGGCTATGAGGTCCATCCAAGAAGGAAAAGGGGATGGTATATCAGGTTTTTGAAGGGGTTGTATGTCAGCTTTAAGCTGTGCTTTGGCCTGGAGGACAGAGTTAACTATTTGGACAGAGGAGTTTGGTCCCGGAATGTACTGTCTCAAGATAAAGATAGTGGAAGTAGGTTTTGACACATTTACCCATGAATAAAGTGTCCCCTTGACCCCTGTAGCCCACCTCTGGTTCCATGGGTCCTTGATTACCAGTTGAAGTGAGTCTCCCTTGGCCTGGAACGTTTTCCAGCTGTTACTGCTGAGGTGGATGTTGAGGACCAGTAGGGGCAGTCCCCATATTCCAGATATTTATGGCAGGATTTGGTCTGGTCGTACATAAAGCAGGCGTAAGGATTATTGTTGGCTGTTATAGAATTAAGGGTCAAAGGGATAGTAATTGAGGTCTGACAGCCTTAGGGTGAACAGTCAGCTGTTCCCACTAGTTTTGTTTGTTCTGAATAAGTAAGTGCTAGATGTTTGTCCTACAGCTATTATAAACAGGAGAAGTAGGGGGTAGAGCCAGGCACAAGAGGAGGAGAAAGGAAAAGAGAGAGCTTTGAAGTAGAGAAAATTTCTGTAGAGTTTTCTGGAAGACCTGATCTTTGATCCAGAGGAGGACATCTTCCAGGGAGGGGGAATCGGGGTAAAACCAGAAGATACTGCGTAGAAGCATGAACACAAAAGACCTAAACCTACGTGTTAGGAGGGGGTTTGGGGAATCCAGAGTAATGAGAGAAGCGGAGGGTCAGGATGACTATGTGTGGTCCCGTCCACAGAGGCTGACGAGGCCTAAGTGTATGGTTTTTTAGCAATACCTGGTCACCGGGATGGAGCTGTTTAACCTGTGGGTTTCCAGGCTCTGGTTGGGGTAGGTAGCGGTTCACCTGTTTCCGGAGCAGCTGCTGGAGAAGAGTGAAAAGAGGTAGGTAACGTACTAGGGGTGATCTTGCACTGGGAAGGTGAGGCCTAAAAGGAAAGGCCTGCCATACATGAGTTGAAAGGCTCTGACAAAGAGGGGGATCCGAGGTGTAGCCCTTATTTATGTCTGAGGTCTCTACCTGATTGTTCCTGAAGCTGCCTAATTAACCCTAACTTGTCCTGGGACTCATTTCCCCCTCTACGGATGGAGTCCCTAACTGCTGTTAGGACAGAGGGCGTCGGTCTGGTCAGTAACTGCTTCCTGCTGAAAATGGAAAGCAGGGCTCCACCGCAGACGATATAAGGGACCTCGGAGAAGGATGATGGCAGCGTCATATTGGCTTTCATCTGAAGGACCATTTGGAGCCTAGTGGTTTCCAGACGAGAGGCAATGATTTTAACGAGGGCGTTGAGGATGCAAGGTTCAAACAAAAGAACAATAAAGAAAGGGAACGAGAAAGGGAGCAACCAAGTCGGAAGTTGGCATTCTGTAGAGGCAAGGATTGATTGTAGCCAGCTAGGCCCTTGTGCTGCCTGTCTTTTAAGGTCATGTACAATGGTGTAGTGGGCTGTCCGATGTTGAGGGAGGATAGAAAATTTGGGGGGCCAGTTGTTATTAAGTTGTGAAGGAACTAATTGTGTCCACTTATAGTGGGAAGAAGTAGTCCCATTAGTGAGATGTAACGTCATCCCATACGTGGAAGCTAATGAATGACTTAGTTTTTCGATAGAAGCTGGTAGGGCCCGGAGAGGAATTGTTTTGTACAGCGAAGACCCCTCTAGGGCACAACCAACAGTCACTATAGTTTCCTGTCCTTGCCATAAGATTTAAGGCCAGACCGGGTGGGAGAGAGACAATCAGTGGAGGGGGGGGGGGGAGGAGGGGGGCGGAGGGAGGGAAGGAAAAGGGCACAAAATGGAATAGAAAAGAACACAAGGCACCATGGAGATGGATCACGGGTGAATTGGTGGTGGGCTACCCAAGGGGAAAACAAAATGTAAAAGACATAAATAACAATAAAAATATATATTAAAAAAAAAAAAAAGATTTAAGGCCAGAATTGGGCCTCCCTGGTGGCGCAGCGGTTAAGCGCTGCGCTGTGCAGCTGTCGGCAGCAGCGACGCAAGTTCGACGGCCGGCCGGGGAGAATCCCACATGGCGCGGTAGACCTCTCCTGCCTTGCCCCCTCAGCAGTGTATTTCTGTTCTGCCTGCTCTGCTACCTGCTCTGTCTCTGGTGAACCCTCTCACCGCCCCACGCCTCTGGCCTGTACCCCAGTTTGTATGTATAAATAAAAAATAAATCTTAAAAAAAAAAAAAAGATTTAAGGCCAGAATTAATGGGTGGCGATAAGAGTGAGAAGCAGCCAGCAGCGTCATCAACAGGGGAATAAACATTAACAAAAGCAGCTTAATTGCCATGATGGGCAGAGAAGGCCCACCGAAAAAACCGAGCCAAGGTAAAATGAAGAACTTTTTTTGACAAATAGTCCACTCTGGGTGTGTAACTGAGTATAATCTCAGGGTGAAGAGGAAAAGTACAATATAGATTATAACTGTAAATCTAATATACAAAGAAATTATGTGGAATTAAGTACTTTTCTTGTGGTTGGCGGTTTGAACAGGAGGCGAAGGTCATTAGTGAGAACTGGGGCTATTGTACTACCCCAATGTTTTGTAGCACCATCCAGAAGAGCCAATAAGGGCTGCGGAGACTGGTAGTTAGGAATTTAGTTACCATGTCCTGTCCTAATAGAGAAAGATAGAAAAAGAAGACTAAAAATATATAAACATGTGGCCTTGTAGTGAGCAAGGTAGTGGTGATATAAAGTACCCTGGGTCAGGCTGGCCATTAGTACCAGTGAGGGAGACACTTGACAAGTAGGTCAGTCCAAAGAATGGAAGCAAGACAGAGTTAAGTGGCCCCTTATTTACCAAGAAGGTGATTATTTTGTCTCCCACTTCATGGGTCACCCGAGCTTGTCCATAGAAACAGTAAACAGGGGAGCCTGTCTTACCTTTGGGCTGTTTCAGAGAACGTCTTTTCCTGCACCGGGTTCTTCATAGTCAGAGGCAGCTTATGGTCAAGCCTGTCCTCTCATCTTGGCCTGTGGTTTGGGCTGGCCCCCTCCCTTTTTGGAGGGTGGAACAGTTACTTTTTTAGTGCCCTGTGTGATGGCACTGAAGGCAAGGCCCTGGGGACAGCTTTAGAAGCTCGCTGTTGAGGTGTCCCGGTTGCTGGCAGTGGAAGCAAGCTGGCAGCCCTTTAAGAGGTTGAGGTCCCGAATGCCTTGGGGCACATGGGGCCTTGGGTGAATCTGAGGTGACAGGGGTACTGACAATGGCAACTGCCATATACTAGGCCCTTCTCATGTCTTCTTTTCCTTTTTTTTTTGGAAGTCGTCCTTGGACACAACAATTTTTTTTTTAAGATACCTCTCTCAGACCTTTAACACTTTCTTTTGCCTGTTTAGTCTAGCACCTGTAACACCCCTCTCTTAGCCCAAGACCTTTAAAATATCCATTCTGAATACATTTCTTTTGTTAGACACAATTATTTAGACTCTGATGGCAGAATTTAGTTAGGGAATAAGCTGGCAGGGCCAGAGATCTTTTTGCAAGGTTTGAGCCCTGAGCAATTAGGTAACAAGTTATTTATTGTCTTTTTAGCAGGGGTTACATTGAGGCTTTGTGTCAACATAACTTTAGGTAATTAAAGAGATAGAAGGGCTGGTGGGGGGTTGGGACGAGTTAGAGAAGGGGTGGCCTTTTGAGGTGAGTGAGTCCAGGAGGTCAGGGGTTTGCGAAGATTAGAGTGGTTTGGCTATGAGAGAGGAGTTAGGGATGGGGGGAGAGGTCAGCTGAAGAGGCCAAGAACAGAAAGGAGGTTGGTTTTGTTGTGGGTAGGAGATTATCCTGGAGGGCTTTGAGGAGGTGGAGGGAAAATGGTAAAAAAAAGTGTTTAAAGGGCTAGTACCGAGAAATGAGTGATGGAAGGAGGGACAAGTAGGGATTATAAGAAAGGAATGAACAAGTGGTGTCTGAGCTATGAGGCAATGAACCGGCCCTGTAGACTGAGGTTAAGCACATTATTCAGACAAACAACACTTATTTTTTTTACATGGCATGTATGGGGAAGACAGAAGAGGTAGAGTAAGCTTTTATTTTACAGTTGCCTGTTTGTAGACTCTTATTAGAAATCGGAGGTTTGGAATTTAGCTTAAACAAAGTAAAGAAAGCTGAAGAAGTTTTTAGTCAACCAAAAAGCACCTTTTATAGCTTGCGAACAAGTGCAAAGTAACTCAGCAGTTTTTACCTTAAACAGTTTAGACTTGAAGATTAGAGAAATAGAATTTTTACCCATAGAATGAACCGGAATAGTATTTTAAGGTGGACAAAAGAAGAGTCCAGTTTTCCCACAGCTGGAAGGCAGCAGAGACATACCAATGATCTCAACACTGGAGAAAAAATCCAGGCAGCTGCTTGCTGAGACCAGAGGCAGTTCCCCCACCAGCCAGCTGTAGTGGGTCCCTCACTTTAGTCCCCAGCATTTTACCCCTTTCCTCAGCTATGGCAAAAGAAATTTAGTTGGAGAAGGGTGTCACAACTGAGGATACCATTTATGGGCCAGATTTTTGTACTGGGACCAGGCATTATTTAAAGAAGGACTAGGTGCTTTTTGTTTAGAACATTTGAGTCTTGGGGGAAGAAACAGACGGAGGGGCTGGTTTCCTAGCCAGAAGGACCTGATAGTTGTGGCAGGTCTGGAGGAAGGAAGGGCGGGAGTGGAACGAAAGGAAAGGCCTGAACGTAAGGAACAAAGAGTTAGGTCAGTTTTTGAATTTTGGCTACCCATTATGGAACTGTTAAATGATAAATGGTCTCCTTAAATGGTCACTTAATGGATTTCTTAAATGGTCCGGGTCTTCTGTAAGTGGGAGACAGAAGAGCCGACATCTCGACCTTCTTTCTTCCACCCAGAACACGTCCGGGAGGACTTTAAACTGCCAACGCGAGAAAAGGAGATGTCTCTCCTGGTCTCGGTGCAAGAAGAAAATGGCAGCAGTTGACGCAGGCGTGAATTTTGAAAGAGAGATGCCTCAGGGAAGACTATAGAAAGAGCGACTGAGCCAGACAGAAAGGCGCCCGCCAGACAAACCAAAAGACCACTCAGCGACCCATGGAGACAGAAATGAGGGGGACTCACCCACACCAGATCCAGGGAGGCGACGAAGAGTGGTGGGAGGCAGAGGCTCCACAATTCAGCCTGTGGTCAGTTGCAGGCTCTTAGTCTCGCTCCTGGTAACACAGAAGGAGGAAGAAGAGAAGGAAGCCGCTAGAGAATAGAGTTGCCAATAGTAGTTGTGGGTCTGTGGTCCAGAGAGAGAGACAGAGACAGAGAGAGAGAGAGAGAGAGAGAGAGAGAGAGAGAGAGAGAGAGAGAGAGAGAGAGAGAGAAGAGGGACCAGAGGGGGTCGGACCCCAGGAAGATGGGTCCGGACCACACCTCTGGGTTTCGGCACCATATGTAAGGTCGAGTGATAGAAGAGGCAACGAAGCAGAGGGGAATGTAAGATAAAGAGGCCTTTATTAGCAACTCCCAGGCGAGGTTCACAGATCCCAGGCGGGGGTCTGTGGAGTCACACCCTGCAACCAGGGGGGCGGGTTTCTATAATGGGTTGAAGGAATTCCAAGGGTGGGGGCAACTCCATTTGGAGCTGGTGGCCTTGCAGGTGCATTCGGGCTGCGGTGGCCCGTCTGAGTAGTGGGGACATGAGCTTCTTTCCAAGGTCACACATCTTCGCTGAGATTCTTCACAGCGCCCTTACTGTTGGGGAGGGGCGGGTTGAGCCTAACAGTATGCAGGCCTAGACAGGAGGTAGTGCTTTCTTCAGATGTGTCACCTGAACCCAAGGATATAGTCCCTGAAATTTGCTGACAAAGATTTGTCAGCACTGGATATGTCCTTTCCAGCTATGCTGAAGAGAATTTTTGTGAGGGTGTTTTTTCCAATAAAGGAAATATCCAGGTTGTAATTGTAATTTTATATTGATTAGGTCTTCTTTCCTTGGAGTATTTTGTGAAGATTGCTGAGCCAGAGTATGGTTATTCTTAGCAGAGGCAATCAGACCCTTACAGTGTTGAAATATATCTTCCTTGATAAATTTAGGATCAAAACTGGGAAGGCCTAAGTGCTTAGGGTGTGTTGTGACTATCTCAGAAGGTGAAAGTTTGATAGCTTGTGAATTCCAAAAGGTATGTGTTAGGTTCAACCCACCCCTCCCCACCTCCCCAGCAATAACAATAAGGGCGCTGTGAAGAACTCCAGCGAGACATGTGACCTCAGAGAAAAAGAAACTCATGCTCGCCCCACCCCCACCCCCAGCCTCTGCAGCACGAATGCAACTGCAAGGACACGGGCTCCAAACGGAGCTGCCCTGCTCCTGGGATTTTTTACCCTGCATAGATAAAAACCCTCTTCCCTATCCACAGGGCGAGACTTCCTGTGTGGATCTGAGGTTTGGAAGTACCATAGACAATGCATTTGGCCAAGGTATTTCCTCAAATTGGGCACATTGAGTTTTAAGAGTATTGTTGGTGTGTTCCACTAAACCAGATAATTGAAGATGGTAGACACAATGAAAGTGTTGTTGTAACACTGGCCAAACACGCACAGACTTGTTGGAGCACCTTACCAATCACTGTGGTGGTCAGGAAGAGTTTCTCAGGTAGGCATAATCTTTTCCAAAAGGACCTTGGCCACAAAAGAAGCAGTAGCCTGTTTGCAAGGGAAAGTTTCAGTCCAATGAGAACACTACAGATCATAGTGAAACCATGTTTCTATCCATGATATAGAAGTAACTGTATGAAACCCAATTGCCAGAAATCAAATGGGCCCTGGGACAATGTAAAGTGGAAACAGATTTCCCTAGGTGGTATTTTAGGCAGAGGGGACAAGCAAGGTATGTAGTTTTTGCGGCTTTATTATTTCCCCACAAATATTGATCCACAAATGCTATCAATTTTAGGTGGCTCAATGGTTCAGTAACCAGGAGTGGGTTTTAAAAGTCTCTGGTAGGACTGGGTTGTTACTTGTTCCAAACCAGTATTTTCTCCTAGTTGTCATGCCAACAGTTACTGAATTTACACTCTGGATTTCCTTTTTCTGAGGCAACTTTCCTCACAGAAACAGCAAGATGATTTCGCTTTATGGAGAGTCAAGTTTGTAATATCCTGGAATCTTAATGATAACCAAACCAACAGGTAAAAATATGGCTTCCAACAATTCCTGAACATATGGAACATTTTTGGTTTGATCCCCACTGAAAGTAAGGACCTGCCATTGTTTCCCACAATGTTCCAAAGAAGTGAGCCACACTGAAAGCACATTTGCTGTTATTGTAAATGTTGGCAGTTTTGTCCTTGGCCAGGGTACAGTGATTGCATGTAATTCAGCTTGCCAAGGTAGAGTTGTTGAAAGGTAAAATGCCGTCTCACCCACTGCTCCTTTCAGTAATATATTTCAGTAGATCCACCTGTTCTGCTCCCTACTCTGTCTCTGGTGACTCCTCTCACCTCCCATTCCTCTGGCCTACACTCCAGTTCTTGTATGCATAAATAAAAATAAATCTTTAAAAAAAAGGTAATATGCCGCTTAATTATATCAAGGTATAGATAGTGCAGATCCAGGATAATAACACTCCCCTTTCCACCTTTCACATACAAACCATCGAAGATCCATGAGATGTCTGCATTCCACAAAGTAGTCTCTTGCAGCTCCTTATGAGGGGTCAAGAGATGACCCATCAATGTCAGGCAGTTGTAAAGTAGCTTGGTTGGTAGCAGAAAGGATAAGGTTAAAATTATTACAATGTGAGAAACTTAGATGGCAGTCAGCAAAAGGATTTATAGGAGGTGAGGCAACTTAATGAAAAATGTTATGTGTGATGGGAATTTAATATGGCTTCTATTGTGTTCTATTCTATTGTGAGGTACAAAAATATTTAAGAAGCATCCCACAATGGTGGCCTCAGTGACTTTTATCAAAAGAGAAGTAGCTAAAACCACTCTGAAGGAAGGAGGATATCATCAAGCTACAGGGTTCAGTTGCTGGTTATATCCTTTGGGTGATTGGTGGTCCCCATGTTGCCGAGTAAGTGCCATAAAAGCATTCCTTTCTTTTTTTTTTTAACTGGTTCACGCAATCCTTTCTTTTTCATATACAAAAAAGAAGAGAATCTGATCATTGGGATGTCCAACACAGATGGTTGAAGGTCTCGATGGTAATGCCATCTTGTATTTACAGAATTTGATCAGGCTTATATATATATGTTGTTATTTATGTCTTTTACATTTTGTATTCCCCTTGGGTAGCCCACCACCAATTCACCCGTGATCCATCTCCGTGGTCCCTTGTGTTCTTTTCTACTTCATTTTATGCCCTTCTACCCCCCTCTCCCGACCTCTCCCCCTCCACCTGCTGAGTGTCTCTCCCCTATTTGGTTTCCTTATAGTCCTGTTATAAGTGAAATAATTCAATAGTTTTCTCTTTCTTTCTGGCTTATTTCACTGAGTATGATCCCCTCTAATTCCATCCATGTCGCTGAAAATTGCATGTGTTTATCTTCTTTGAATGCTGAATAGTATTCCATTGTGTATATGTACCACATCTTCTTGATCCAGTCATCTATTTTTGAACACCTGGGTTGCTTCCATACCTTTGCTATTGTGAACAGTGCCACAATGAACATACGGGTGCATGTATCCTTTTGGATTAGTGTTTTTGTGTCCTTTGGGTAGATTCCCAAAAGTGGTATTGCTGGGTCGTATGGAAGCTCCATGTTGAGCAGTTTGAGGAATCGCCATACAGCTTTCCATAGTGGTTGGACCAGTTCACATTCCCACCAGCAGTGTACAAGAGTTCCTTTTTCTCCACATCCTTTCCAGCATTTGTTGTTGCCTGTATTTTTAATGTGTGCTTCCTCACAGGTGTGAGGTGGTATCTCATTGTGGTTTTGATTTGCATTTCCTTGATTATAAGTGATGTTGAACATTTTTTCATGTATCTGTTGGCCATTTGCTTTTCTTCTTTGGAGAAGGGTCTTTTTAGCTCTTCTGCCCATTTTTTGACTGGGTTATTGGCTTTGTTTTTGTTGAGTTGTGTGAGTTCCTTGCAAATTTTTGTTATCAGTCCTTTATTGGATGTATTGTGTGCAAAGATCTTTTCCCAGTTGGTAGGGTGTCTGATAGTTTTGGTTAATGTCTCTTTTGCTGTACAGAAGCTTTTTATTTTGATGTAATCCCATCTGTTTATCTTGTCCTTCACTTCCTTCGCTTTGGGGGATGTGTCTTTCAAGATTTTGCTGAGATGTATGTTGTGTAGAGTTTTGCCTATATTTTCTTCTATAAATTTTATGGTTTCAGGTCTTACATCCAGGTCTTTTATCCATTTTGAGTTGGCTTTTGTGCAGGGTGTGAGGTAGTAGTCTAGCTTCATTTTTTGCATGTGGCTGTCCAGTTTTCCCAGCACCATTTATTGATTAGACTGTCCTTGTTCCACTGCATTTTCTTTGCTCCTTTGTCAAAGATTAGTTGTTAATGTTCATAGATATGCGGCTTTAATTTTGGGTATTCTATTCGGTTCCATTGGTCTTTGTGTCTGTTTTTGTTCCAGTACCATGCTGTTTTAATTATGGCTTTGTAGTATAGTTTGAAATCAGGGAGTGAAATTCCTCCATTTTCTTTCTTTTTAGTTAGGAGGGCTTTATATGTGAGGTTTTTTGTGGTTCTACATGAATTTCATCAGTAGTCGATCTATTTCTTTGAAGAATGTCATTGAAATTTTTATTAGAATAGCGTTCAATCTGTAAATTGCTTTTGGTAGGATTGCCATTTTGATAATGTTAATCCTTCCAATCCATGAACAAGGGATGCCTTTCCATCTTCTTATGTCTTCTTCTTTTTCTTTCAACAGTGTTTTATAGTTTTCGTTGTATAAGTCCTTTATGTCTTTTGTTAGATTTATTCCCAGATATTTGATTTTTTTGGTTTCAATTTTGAAGGGGATGGATCTCTTAATTTCTTCTTCTTCAGATTGGGTGTTTGCATAGAGGAATGCTACTGACTTTTGTGCATTGATTTTGTATTCTGCTACTTTACTGAACTGGTCTATAATTTTGAGTAGTTTTTCTATGGAGTTTTTAGGGTTTTGTATATTTATTATCATATCATCTGCAAATAGAGACAGTTTAATTTCTTCTTTTCCTATTTGGATCCCTTGAATGTCTTTCTCTTGTCTAATTGCTCTGGCTAGGACTTCCAATATTATATTGAAAAGTAATGGCGAGAGTGGACATCCTTGCCTTGTTCCTGATCTTAGGGGAAAGGCCTTCAGCTTCTCACTGTTGAGGACAATATTGGCCAGGGGTTTGTCATATATGGCTTTTATTATGTTGAGGTATGTTCCTTCTATCCCAAGGATTTCAAGGGCTTTTATCATAAATGGGTGTTGTACTTTGTCAAATGCTTTCTCAGCATCTGTTGATATGACATATGGTCTTTATTTTTCTTTTTGTTGATGTGTTGGATTACATTGATTGATTTTCGGATGTTGAACCATCCTTGTGTCTCTGGAATAAATCCCACTTGGTCGTGGTATATTATCTTTTGGATGCATTGTTGGATCCTATTGGCCAAGATTTTATTAAATATTTTTGCATCAGTATTCACTAGGGAGATTGGTCTGTAGTTTTCTTTTTTTGTGTTGTCTTTGTCTGGTTTTGGTATTAGAGTAATATTTGCTTCATAGAATGTGTTTGGTAGTACTCCTTCCTTCTTGACTTTTTGAAAGAGTTTGTGTAATATAGGGACTATTTCGTTTTTGAATGTTTGGTAGAATTTGTTTGTGAAGCCATCTGGTCCTGGGCTTTTGTTTTTGGTGAGGGTTTTGATTACTATTTCAATTTCACTGCTTCTGATTGGTCTGTTTAGGTGTTCTATATCTTCTTTGTCTAGTTTTGGGTGATTGTATAGTTCTAGGAATGTGTCCATATCCTCTAGGTTGCTGTACTTGTTTCCGTATAGCTGTTTATAGTAATCTCTGGGTTTTTTTTTGCTGTGTCTGTTGTGATTTCTCCTGTGTCATTTATGATCCTAAATATATATTTGTGTTTTCTCTTGTTTTTTCTTTGTAAGCCTGGCTAGTGGCTCGTATATCTTGTTTATTTTTTTCAAAGAACCAGCTTTTGGTTTCGTTGATCTTCTAGATTTTTTTAAAATTCCATTTCATTTATTTCTGCTTGATTTTTATTATTTCCTTTCTTAAATTGGCTTTCTTAAACTATTTTTGTTGTTCATTTTCTAGTTCTTTGAGATGTGAGATTAAATTGTTTCTTTGGGTTGTTTCTTGTTTCTTGATGTGAGCTTATAATGCTATATATTTTCCTCTTATTACTGCTTTTGCTGTGTCCCAGACGTCCTGGAAAGTTGTGTCATCGTTGTCATTCAGTTCTAGATATTTTTTAATTTCTTCTTTGATCTCTTCGTTGATCTATTGGTTTTCCAGTAATGTGGGTTTCAGTCTCCATGAGGTAAGAAGGTTTCTTTTTTCTTTTTATGGTTTATTTCCAGTTTGACTCCTTTATGATTGTAGAAGAAGGCTGGTATGATTTTGATCTTAGTGTATCTGTTGAGGTTTGTTTTGTGGCCTAATATGTGATAGATCCTGGAGAATGTTCCGTGTGCACTTGAGAAAAATGTGTATTCAGTTTTCCGGGGGTGAAGTGATCGATAGATATCTGTTAATCCCATGTGGTCTAGGTCCTTATTTAGAGCTTTAATGTCCTTGGTTACATTTTGTCTTCTTGATCTGTCCAATAGAGAAAGTGGGGTCTTGAAGTCTCCTACTATGTATGTATTTTCTCTAATGTCTGTTTTCAGGGATGATAATAATTGTCTGATATATTTTGGTGCTCCTTCATTTGGGGAGTATATGTTGATGAGTGTTATATCCTCCTGTTTTATTGTCCCCTTTATCATGATGTAGTGACCAGCTTTCCTTTTTTTACCTTCTTAAGTTTGAAGTCTATTTTATCTGATAAAAGTATAGCTGTTCCTGCCTTCTTTCTTTGCCCATTTGCTTGTAGAAATGTTTTCCATCCTTTAACTATTAATCTCTGTTTATCTTTCACAATTAAATGTGTTTCTTGTAGACAGCAGAAGGTTGGGTTCTGTTTTTTGATCCATCCTGCTGTTCTGTGTCTTTTAATTGGTGTGTTTAGTCCATTTACATTTAGAGTTAATATTGATAACTGTCATCCATATTTGTCTTTTTGTTTACCTTTTTGTGATTCTAATCTTTACCTTATTCCATATTTCCTGGTCTTTCCTCTGTTGGTTTTGTTTTCATGGTTTCTTGTAGTATGTTTTCGAGTCAGGGTTTGGTAGTGATGAATTTCTGTAGTTTCTGTTTGTCAGAGAAGGTCCATATTCTTTCTTCATAGAGGAAGAAGAGCTTTGCAGTTGACATTTGTTGACATGTAGTATATTACATATGTCTCTCCATTCTCTTCTTGCCTGTAGTGTTTCTTCAGAGAAATCTGATGCCAGCCTGATTGGCTTTCCTTTGTAGGTTATTTGTTTCTTTGTCCTCATCATTTTCAATATATTTTCCTTGTATTGAATTCTCGATAGTTTTATTATCATATGTCTTGCTGTTTTTTTTTCTTTCGTTGTAATAATTTGGAGATCTTCTGGCTCTGTATGTTGATTTTTGTTTCCTTTTTCATGTTTGGAAAGTTCTCTTCAATTATCTCCTTGAGAAGTTTCTCTGTCCCTTTGTCTCTTTCCTCTCCTTCTGGGATTTCTATGATTCTGATATTTCCTTTTTTCATGGTGTCAGATAGTTCTCAAAATTTTTCCTTATTCTTTTTCCTTCGTTTTTCTTTTTCCTTTTCTGTCTTGGATCTTTCAGTATCTTTACCTTCCAGAGTGCTTATTCTTCCCTCCATGTGTTTTAATCTACTTTTATGGCTCTCTACTAGTGTTTGTAAATCCTCCTTTTCCTTCAATTTCTTCTTTATGGATTCATTCTTGTTTTTAAGTTCTTTATTTTATTCCTCAGTTCTTTGTTCTTTTAATTTAATTATATTATTTTCTTATTATGGCTATTCTGAATTCTTTATCTGTTAGGCAGATGTAATCTTCTATGTCCATATTATTGGGTTCTGAAGAGGGATTTTCTGTCTGCGGTGTATTGTTTTAATGATCATTTGTAACTATTTTTCTTCCTGTTGTTGGCCTTCTGCTTTGCTCTGATTGTAGCATTCTTGTGCTGTTGGTGCCAGTGGGCATGATTTTTGGTTCTACTTGCTGAGGAGTGTTTGTTGTCTCCTAGTGTCTGAGTTGCCTTGGCTGTGGCTGGGTATCTTCCGGATTCTCTTTCTTCTCTGTTGAATTTCTGTGTCACTCGTGGTGTGTCCAATGTGTTTCCAGTTCCGAATGGAATTAGGGTAGAAGAAGGGGTGGTGGTTTGTAGTAAAAAAAAATTAAAAATTAAAATAAAGAAATAAAAAAATTAAAAAAATATTAAAGAAGAAAAAAATAAAAAAGGTATTGGGTAGATGTAAACTTGGGGAGAGTTTTGTAGTCCTTTTGTTTTTAGGTTTTGGAGTTTCCGGGTAGGCCCCCTGCTAGGGTTCAACCCCCCTTTCCAGTGTCAGATGTTTCTTTGTCCTACTGTCACTGCTGTCATTTTATAGTTGCTAGGAGTCTTTCTGTTCTTTCTCTTCCCCCCCCCTTTTTATTTTTCTCCTCTCCCTCAGTGTTTGCCTGTGGGCTATCCCTGCCCCTGGGGTTATGTATGGTGGGGAGGGGTCAAGAGTTCCTGATCTTAAGTTTCTTTTCTGCTGCTTGGGCCCCACTACTCCACGAGGGGGTACAGGGGTGGAGGTTGTGGGCAGCTGTTGGTCAGGATTTTGCCTCCCCTAGATTCTGGGGGGCCACTGTGCAACCTCCTAGAAGTCGGGTGTGGTGCCATGGGGGGGTGTGCTGAGCTGTGTCTCCACAAGCTGGAGGTTCCTTTCTGCCGCCTTCCTGGGTGCCAAGATGCAGACACTTTGTGGAGGAGGGTGTGGTTGGGGACAGTTCCAGCAGGAGCCTGTATCCCAGGTCAAGTTACCTCCAGTCAGGTTAGACAAGAGTAGATTTCCCTAGCAGCAACTACCGGTATCAGGTTACAGGCTAGGGAGGAGATTGTTTGAGGTGGTCTCAGCAGGAGTTTTTCCTGCCTAGCAGTTTCCTCAGGCCAATATATCACCTAGCAACCAGTGGGAAATTAGGACCCCACAGGGTGCTGGCAGTTTGTCCTCCTCGCTAAGATGTTACCTAGCCCCAGGTAGGGGATGGAACACAGTGACCCTTGAGCTTTCCTGCACTTCAGAGCTGCCACGCAGGGAAGAGAGGGGGCTCGTGAGGTGGGGGAGTGGGGATCACGCTCCCCATTGGTTGGCCAGAGCCCTCTGACCCCACCGCATTTTCTAACCTTGTATTCAGTGGTGCTCCATAAAGCTGGTTTGCCCACCTCTCCTTGCTGTTGTTCCTCCGTGTGGGGTCCAATGTCTTTTCTCTTTTCTTTACTCTGACTTTTTGGTTTATCTTTAAGTCTAAAGCACCCACAGGGATGATTGTATTATGTAGGGCATCCAGTTCTCCTCAGATCGGCTCTCAAAATTAGGAATTTTTCTCTCCATAAATCAATAGTTTGTAGAGAGCCTGATACTAGCGTCTGTTCACCGCCATGTTTTGGTGGCATTGCCAGGCGTATTATTTTTTAATAAAACATGTAGCTTTTTTCCCAAAAGAGAAACCTGGAATCCAATTTTGGCAACATTCAGTTAATGAAGAAAAGCACACAGTTGATGTTTAGTTTTAGACTTTGGAAAAGTTAGGATGTCTTTAAGATATGTAGGTGTAGTTCCTGTACTGCTACAGGATGCCCTATATATCAAACCTGGTTTTGAACAAACTGCAACTTTTCTTTGGATAAGGGCTTTTGCAAGTGTACACTGTCTTCCTGTAAAGAGTTACTGAGGCAGGGCAAAGAAGCTGATTATCTACATATCGCAACAAAATTGAAACTTTGCACAACAATAAGCCATTCAAATCAGCCTTCAGAATTTGTGAAATGTAAGTAGGACTAGAGCAAATGTGGATCAAACCAGTGACCTTGAAGATAATAATGCACTAAGGACTTAAATGAAAGAAGAGAGAGAAATGGGATGTTAAAAAAAGAAAAAGAAAAAAAGGTGGGCCTCCCTGGTGGCCTAAGGGTTAAGTCTCAGTGTTATTACTGCTACGGACTGAGTTCAGTCCCCATCCTGGGAGCTAACCCACATATGGTGCAGCAGATTTCTCCTGTCTCACTGCTCCCCTTAGTGTATTTCAGTAAATCCACCTGTTCTGCTTCCACACTCTCTCTGGTGAATCCTTTCACCAACTGCACCTCTGGCCTACACCCCAGTTCTTCTATGCAAAAAATAAATAAATAATTTTTGTTTTAAAAAAGAAGAGGCAGTTTGAGATATATCTGACACCACTTTTTAAAAGATATATTATTTACGCATACAAGAAATGGGGTGTAGGCAAGAGGTGTGGGGGTGGTGAGAGGATTCACCAGAGACAGAGTAGGGAGCAGAACAGGCGGATCTACTGAAGTACACTGCTGAGATGAGCAGCAGGCGAGGCAGGAGAGTTCTGCTGGGCGATATGGGAAGCTCCCTGGCCAGGGATTGAACTTGTGCTGCAGTGGCTGAGGATAGCTTCATAGTGCCAAGACTTAACTTGTTGCACCAGTAGGGAGGCCCCAATATCTGACACCATTAAGAAAACCAATATAAAAATAAAAACCAATATAAAAATATAATAATTTAATTCCCCAGGTGTGGGGAAGGAATTAAATTTACCATACAAGAAGTTAAAAAAAAAAAAACTGAGTTGACTAAATGCAATGGTATGTCTACCAAGACATATAGTAGTGAAACTAGCAAGTGTTCAAGACAAAGATAGACTATTGAAGGTGGTTAGAGGAGGAAAGCAAGTAATGTATAAAGGTATTCCCATCAGGCTTAATTCATATTTCTCAGTAGAAACTCTGCAGCCAAGAAGAAGAATACTTAAAGATAAAAATGCCAGCCAAGAATACCAGGGCCTACAAGGCTGTCTTTTAAAGATTTTATTTATTTTTGTGTAGAAGAACTGGGGTGTAGGCCAGAGGCGGAGGGGGTGAGAGGACTCACCAGAGACAGAGTGGGGAGCAGAATAAGCAGATCTACTGAAATACACTGCTGAAGGGAGCAGCAGGCGAGACAGGAGAGGTCTGTGCTGAGACTTAACCCCTAGGCCACCAGGTAGGCCCAAGACTGTCTTTTAAATATGAGTGAGAAATTAAGACCCCAGACAAAGAAAAGTGAAGGAGTTTGCAAACATTAGACCTCCCCTAAAAGAAATGTTAAAGGAAACACTACTATCTAAATGAAAGACAATCCATAAAATATAAATAAGTAAATAAATAGGTAGAACCAGTAAATTAAAGACAAAATGGCAGTAGCAAGTGTCTATATATCAATAATTATTCTAAATGTAAATGGAAAGAACTAGCCAATTAAAAACTACAGAGTGGGTGGTTAAATCTGAAAATAAAACCTATATTATAACTAAAGGAACTAAAAAAGAACAAATTAAACGAAAGTCAATAGAAGGAAGGAAATAATAAAAAATAGAGTAGAAAAAATGAAATTGAAGTGAAAAAGACAGTTCAAAAGATCAGTGAGGGGCCTCCCTGGTGGTGCAGTGGTTAAGCACTGCGCTGTGGAGCTGTCGGCAGCAAAAGACGCGAGTTCGATGCCCAGCCAGGGAGATTCCCACATGGCGCGGCAGACCTCTCCTGCCTCTCCCGCTGCTTCCTTCAGCAGTGTATTTCCGTCCATCTGCCTGTTCTGCTCCCACTCTGTCTCTGGTGAACCCTCTCGCCGCCCCATGCCTCTGGCCTGTACCCCAGATTGTATGCATAAATAAATAAATCTTTAAAAAAAAACCCAATAGATCAGTGAGACTGGAGATAATTTATTGAAAAAAATAGGCAAGTCTCTAGCTAGACTCACTAAGAAAAAGAGAGAAAACTCTAATAAATAGAATCAGAAACAAAAGAGAAGTTACTACAGAAACCTCAGAAATAATGAGACTACTATGAATATCTTTATGCCCCAAAATAAAAAAATCTGGAAGAAATGGAAAAATTCTTAGATGCATACTAACTTTGAAGAGTGGATCAGAAGAAACAGAAAATCTGAACACACAACTTGTAAACTAAATAATTGAAACAATAAACAACAGTTTCTGAAAAACAAAAGCCAAGGACCAGATGATTTTACTGGTAAGTTCGACCAAACCTTCAAAGAAGAAGTAATACCTATCCTTTTCAAATTCTTCAAAATACTTGAGAAAGAAGGAATGCTCCCAAACACATTTTATAAAGGCCATTCATCACTCCTATACCACAAGTAGCAAGGACAGTACCAAAAAACAAAAAAGAAAAGAAAAGAAAAAGAAAAAGAAAACAAAACAAAACAACATCAGTCCAATATTCCTGATGAATAAATGCAAAAATCCTCAAAAAATTCTTAGCAAATTGGTAAAACTGGACCACTGTAAGCATAAAAATGAAAATAGATCACTACCTCACACCATGCACAAAAATCAACTAAAAATGGATAAAAGAACTGAATATAAGTCCTGAAACCATAGGATATATAGAAGAAAATATAGGTAAAACACTACAAGACATACATCTTAGTAACATCTTTAAAGACTCATCTCCCAAAGCAAAGAAAGTGAAGGATAAGATAAACAACTGGGATTACATCAAACTAAAAGCTTCTGTACAGCAAAAGAGACATTAACCAAAACAAAGAAAGTCCCTACTGATTGGGAGAAAAATTTTGCACTCCATCCAAACAGATAAGGGACTGATCACAAAGATATACAAAGAACTCACACGAGTCAGCAAAAACAAAATAAAGAACCCAGTCAAAAAATGGGCAGAAGAACTTAAAAGCCACTTCTCCAAAAAGGAAATGCAAATGGCCACAAGCATATAAAACATCGTTCAACATCCTTCAAAATCAGGGAAATGCAAATCAAAACCACAGTGAGATATCACCTTACACTTTAAAAAAACTAGCAACAACAAATGCTGATGAGGATGTGGTGGAAAAGAAACTCTCCTACACTGCTGGTGGGAATATAAACTGATCCAACCACCATGGAAAGCTGTTTGGAGGTTCCTCAGACTACTAAAAATGGAGCTACCATATGACCCACCAATTCCACTTCTAGGTACCTACCCAAAGGACATAGAAACATTAATTCAAAAGAATACCTGCACCCCTATGTTTATTACAGCACTATTTACAATAGCTAAGATGTGGAAACAACCCAAATGCCCAAAAATAGATGACTGGATAGAGAAGATGTGGTACATATACACAATGGAATACTATTCAGCATTCAAAAAAGATAAACTAACGACATTTGCAGCAACATGGATGGAACTAGAAAGGATTATTCTCAGTGAAATAAGTCAGAAGGAGAAAGAAAAATATTGGATAGTTTCATTTATAGGAGGAATATAGGGGAAACAAATAAGGGGGAAAACAACAGTAAGAAACACAACACAACAAAACAAATATAAACAGATAACCATAATTCAGAGACATTTGGGGGGGGAGAGAGAGAGATAAAAATGAGGGTGGGAAGAGCACAAGGGTCTATGGTGATGGTGCATGGGTGAACTGGTGGTGAAAATTCTATGGGGACTACACCTGAGAAAAGAAAGCAGACATTGTTGAAAAAAAAATTCTTAGCAAACCATGTTTGGCAATATGTTAAAAGAATTATATATGAATAAAGACAAAAGTCATAATTAATGCAGAGACAGCATTTGACAATATTCATCCTCCATTTATGATTAAAAACTCTTAATAAAATGAGAGTAGAAGAAACAAACTTTTACATCTAAGGGTCAGAATGCCAAACCTACAGCTATCATAATAACAATGGTGAGACTGAAAGCTGTTCCTCTAAAATCAAGTATATGACAAAGATGTCCACTGTCACCAGTACTGTTCAACATAGTTTTGGAAGTCCTAGCAATGTAAGTAGGTAAGAGAAATAAAAGAATGAATCCAAATTGGAAAAAGATGAAGTGAAACTATCACTATTTGCAGCTGACATGAAAATCCTAAAGACTCCACTAAAAACTAATACAAACAATAAATCAGTATAGTAAAGTAGCAGGTTACAAAGTTAACATACAAAAGTCTATTGCATTGCTATATGCAAATAAAGAACTAGAAGAGAAAGAAATCAAGAAAACTATCTCATCTGCATTAGCATCAATAAATCTAGCAAAAGGAGGTGGAAAACCTATTCAATGAAACCATTTATTGAAAAACCTATTCACACCGATAGAAGACATAAGGAAAAGGAAAAATAGTCCATGCTCATGGATTGGAAGAAACAATATTGTTAAAAATGTGCATCATACCCAAGGAAAATTAAAGATTCAATCAATCCCTAATTAGATTTCAATGAAATTTTTCATAGGAATAGAACCACAAAATACCCTGAATAGCCAAAGCAATCTTGACCAAAAAAAAAAAAAAAAAAAAAAAGAGGAACACAGGTATCACACTCCCAGACTTCAATCTATGCTAAAAAGCTATAGTAATAAAAACAGTATAGTATTGGAATAAAAAATAGACACATAGACCAATGGAATAGAAATGAGAAAACAGAAACAAACTCACATTTATATGGACAGTTAATTTACAGCAAAGGAGTCACGAGTGTGTAATGGAAAAGGAAAGTGTCAACATATGGTGTTGGGAAAACTGGATCGCTTCATGCAGAAAAATCAAACTAGCTCACTCTCTTAGACTACACACAAAAAATAATTTAAAATGGATTAAAGACTTGGGTGTGAACTGGAAACCATGGAATATAAAGAAAAAAAACAGGCAAAACACCACACAACACTGGCTTTAGGAATGTCTTTGGGGATTGACCCAATGGCAAGGAAAACAAAAGCAGAAATGAATGAATGAGGCTGCATCAAGCAAAATAGCTTCTGCATGGTGAAGGAAAATATCATTAAAACAAAAAGACATCCAGGGGCCTCCCTGGTGGCTCAACAGGTTGAGTGCAGCACTGTGAAGCTGTCCAGAGTCACTGCAGCACGAGTTGGCTATCTGGCCAGGGATATTCCCACATGGCACAGCAGACGTCTCTTGCCTTGCCCACTGCTCCCCTCAGCAGTGTACTTCAATCTGCATTCTGCTCTGGTGGATCCTCTCATCACCCCACACCTCTGGCCTACACCCCAGTTTGTATGCATAAATAAATAAATATTAAAAAAAACAAAAAGACATCCAATTGAACAGGAGAATATATTTGCATGTCATACATTTGACAAGGTGCTATTATCCAAGATCTACAAAGAACTCATCCAACTCAACAATTTTCAACAAAAGGAAAATAAAGAACCCAATTGAATAATGAGCAGAAGAGCTAAGTAGACATTTCTCCAAAGAAGACATGACCAATAGGCACGTGAAAAATGTTCAACATCACTTATCATCATGATCATTTATTATCATCAGGGAACTGCAAATCAAAACCAGAATGAGGTACCCCTCACTTCAGTGAGAATGGTTCATATCAAAAAACCCAGAAACAACAAATGTTGGTAAGGATGTGGAGAAAAAGAACCCTCAGACACTGTTGGTAGGGTTAAGCAATTCCACTCTTAGGTATATACCCAAAGAATATAAAATCATTAATTCAAAGGGATATATGCACTCCTCTATTCATTGCAGCACTATTTACAATAGCCAAGTTATGGAAACATCCTAAATGCCATTGACAGCAGTGGATTAAGAAGATGTGGTACATACACATTGGAATATTACTCAGCTGTAAATATAAACTCTTGCCATTTATGACAACATGGATGTAACTGGAGGTGATAATTCTAAGTGAAATAAGTCAGAAGGAGAAAGACAAACACTGGATGATTTCAGCAACTGTGGAATACAGAGAAACATATACAAAGGAACTGACAAAACAAACCCTAGAAATACAATTTTAGAATTGAGGCTACGTGAGGTGGGAGGAGGATGGGAGTGAAAACAAAATGGGGAGGAGGCCCAATGACCTAGGGTACAGGATTATGGGTACATTGAATGTGGGGCTGGTGTGGAGATGTGAGCCTATTCCCCTAAGTAATATACAGTATGGTAAACCAATATTACCTAAAAAAAAAAAAATTAAAATGACCGGAAAAGAAAAAGGCAAACAAACATAATAAAACAAAGGACACCTGACAACAAATAAGTGGCTAAAGAATCATTGGAATCCCATAAAAATTAGTACTTTTGTATGTATTTGTATAAATATTTTTTTCTTTCTCTTTACCTTTGCAGCAGTCGATTCTTCAGTAATGTTATGGTTTCATTGAGTCTAGATTGGGATGCTAGATCTCCTTGGACCCCTTTTACTTTCTTTGCTCCTGTGAAGAAGAAACAACAACAACTTGCTTCTTACTAGAAGAGGCATGCAACGCCCTAGTTGATCAGTATTTATAGTTCTCATGTGGTTTTGGGTTAAGTGCAACAAAAACTTGCTGTATATATAGAAATGAATAGACAGTGGTTGGCAGATGGAAGAAATGAGGGTAAAAGCAAGCTTTGTTAGGATTTGCTTCAATGATTGATTTCGATTAGTTCTAGAAAAATAAACCAGAAATGGAGGAAAGTAGGAAATTGTTAGCACTAGAAAGAAATAATTTATTTTTAATGATTTGAGAGAGTGCTAATTATCTATATCATATTACTGATACATGTATGCATAATAAACATATCACAGAATACAAATATATCAAATTAACCTGTTGTACACCTTAAAAATTGACAAATAATTGAATAGAAGAGAATAGGAAAGAAATAAATCTCATGTGGGAATATATGGGAACAAATCTATGTATGACATGTAATTTGTAGCACCAGAAAAGAATAATTAATTAATGAGTAGGTTGTGGAGAAAAAATATATTGGAACTCTCCCTCATAGCATAAATATAAATAAATCCCAGATGTATTAAAAACTTGAGGTTTTACCTCAAATAGCCAAATCTCTCTTGACTAAAAAGAAGGAGAATGGAGGTATCATGCTCCCAGACTTCAAAACTATATTACAAAGCCATAATAATTAAGAGTGTGGTGCTGGAACAAAAACAGACACACAGTCCAATGGTATCAAATAGAAAACCCAGAAATAAAGTCATACATATATGGACAACTAATCTTTGACAAGGGGCAAAGAATATGCAATGGAACAAGGACAGTCTGTTCAGTAAATGGTGCTGGGAAAACTGGACCACCACATGCAAAAGAATGAAACTAGACTACTATCTCACACCATGCACAAAAATCAACTCAAATGGATAAAAGAACTGAACATAAGACCTGAAACCATAAAATATAAAGAAGAAAATATAAGCAAAACACTACATGACATACATATCAGTAACATCTTTAAAGACTCATCCCCCAAAGCAAAGAAAGTGAAGGAAAAGATGAACAGCTGGGACTACATCAAACTAAAAAGCTTCTGTACAGCAAAAGATACATTAACCAAAACAAAGATACCCCCCCCCCCACTGATTGGGAGACAATTTTTGCACTCCATACAACTGATAAGGGACTCATCAAAAAGATTTAGAAAGAGCTCACATGACTCAACAAACACAAGGTAAACAATCCAATAAAAAAATGGTCCGAACAACTTCTCTAAAGTAGAAATGCAATGGCCAGCATGTATATGAAAAAAATGTTCAGCATCCCTCATAATCAGGGAAATGCAAATCAAAACTACAATGAGATACCACCTTACAGCAGTGAGAATGGTACATACTAAACAAGCTAGCAACAACAAATATTGGCAAGAATGTGGTGAAAAAGGAACTTTCCTACACTACTGGTGGGAATGCAAACTAGTCCACCCACTATGGAAAGCTGTGTGGAGGTTCCCCAAACTACTAAAATGGAGCTACCATATGACCCAGCAATTCCACTCCCAGGATCTACCCAAAGGACACAAAAACATTAATTCAAAAGGATCCTGCACCCCTATGTTTACTGCAACACTATTTACAATAGCTAAGATATGGAAGCAACCCAAATGCCCAAAAATAGATGACTGGTTCAAGAAGATGTGATACATATACACAGTGGAATACTATTCATCAATCAAAAAAGATAAACTCATGTCATTTGGAGCAACTTGGATGGAGCTGGAAGGGATTAAGCTCAGTGAAATAAGTCAGAAAGAAAAAGAAAAATATTGGATTGTTTCACTTATAGGAGGAATACAGGGGAACCAAAAAAGGATCAGGAAAAAATAAATGAAGGAATAAACAAAATTAACAGGCAACTATAAATCAGAGACATTCTGCAGAGGAAAAGGAGGGAGAGGGATCAAAGCAGGGGAGGGAAGACTACAAGGAACCATGGTGATGGTGCACAGGTGAACTGGTGGTGGGAATTTTATGGGAGTACATCTGAAAGAAGAAAACAAATATTGTACAAAAATGAACAAGGTAAAATATATACAAATAAATAAATTTTAAAAAACAAAGGCTGACAGCGGGAGGCGAAAAAAATAATAGAACTTTATTAAATTGTCTCATACTTGTAAAATCAAAAAAATAAAAATCTGAGGTTTTAAAGTTGTTTTTTTTTTTTTTTTAAATCAAAAAACTCAGTAAAAATACACGTTGACCTCACTGAAAGCCATACTGGCTTTGTCCCCATGGCCTGCTCTAGGTTCCTGCAGCCACCTGCAAGGGGCTCCTCCTCAGCCGCTGCGGACCTGGGTCCCCACAGTTCCCCACAGTCCCCAACTCTCCCTTTCTTCTTAACTCGCTGCCGGGAATTGCCGCACGTCTCTGAAGTCAGCACCCAGGACTTAGAAGAAAGAAGGGGAGGAGGCCGAGAAGGAAGAGACGCCCCGCTAATGGAAAAGTTAATGAGGAAGATGGGGTGCAGGAGGAAGAGGGTAGGGAGGAGGAGCAGAATTAGGAGGCGAAGGAAGGCACCAGGAGGAGGGCTGGAGTGAAGCAAGGCGAGAAAGCTAGCCTCCGGGGGCCCCCCAGAGCCCGTCAGCCCGCCTCCCCGCCCCCACCCGCGGGCGGCGCCACCTGCGGATCAGCGCGCCCTCCACCAGCCAACGGAAACCACAGCAAGGATTTGCCGCGGGAGAGGATTAAAGAACCAAAACTAAGACCCTGCTTTTTTTTTTTTTTTAATTTGTAAAGGCGCTTTTAAAAGAAAATTTGTATTTTTTATTTACCTCTGTTTTTGTGCATGGTTTTAGGCTCAGCCAATTTCTAGTGGTCTCAGGTGAGCAAACCAGCTTTTGGAACTTCTTTGTCTCACTTCTCACTTGTGGTGAGATGTGTTCATTATAATTTCAAAGGAGGAAAAAAAAAACTTGTAAAGAAGGTAGAACAACAACAACAAAACCACCTTATTGGGAGCACTCCAGTAACTTTTTGGTGTATGTACTTAACTGTATTATAAGTAGGTTTTATGAGAAGATTAAAAAGAACAAAGATAAACGTTTTCTCTTTTTGACTTATGAAATTGCTGGGTTTCTTTGGCGGGGGCCAAGTATGTATGTATGAAACATACTGTCCAATAATAAACAATATTTTGCTGAATTGTAACAAAAAAATGTTAAAAAATAAAAATTATTACAGTAGATGATACATCAAGTATAGATTGCAACTAAATTACAAATACAGGTAGCACGAACTAATAATAATGAGGAAAATCTCTTACAAATTTATAAGAAAACGTTTGCCATCTAACAGTAAATGGGCAAAGGTTGAATAGATAACCCATGACGCGGTCAGCGCCTTCCCCCGACCTTTCCTGGTAAGTACTCGGATGCACAACCCCTGCAAGTGAGGCTGGACAGTGTAGCACTTAGTTTGGTGATAGTGTGTCTAGCTAATTTTTTACTACTGAATTCGGAGAAGCAACTGATCTCTGTTACAGGCAAACTCAAAAACAGTGGGCAGTCATTAAACAGAATGGTTAGATCTAGTAAAGCCGACCTTGAGGAACTAGAACAACTTTATGACGCTTTAAGAATCCTAACCAGTTTATTTCTCTTAAGTATTTCTTTTGTTTATTCACAAGAATGACATATGATTGCTGTATATGTGTACTTTTTAAAAGATTTTGAAAAGTTAAAATACAAAATGATTAAAATAAAATGTGCTGTAGCTTATTTGGCAGCGTTTTTCCTTTCTTGAAAGCTACCTAAAGTATTGGTGTACTTACAAATGAGGACATCTTAGTATGATAACAATAAATTAGCATGAGATAGCATGAAGTGACAACAGATTGGATGTATGTATCTGATTTTACCTCCACATAATTTCCCAAAATTTTGCAAAATTTTTACTCTTGATGTGACACCCCCAAGTATGACTATTAGCTTAACATGTGAACCTCCTTTGTTACTTGGAGGACCTTCTGATGCTTTAGAGGCTTAATTTTAAGCGTTGTTAAGGTCAGAGTAGATGTTAGTTCTAAGGTGCATTTTGACCCATTACTTTGAGTAATGATTTTTCTGAGTACTCTGCCTCAAGACTAGAGGATCTAGATTGCTAGAGTTCTCTAGACAGAATTCTCTTCTCTTGTAGTCGGCTGTGTGAAATAGACTGCTCTGGCCTCTCTGAACTCCACCTCTGTATACCCCACTCACGGGGCCTGCCTGGCTCCACATAGACCTGCCTCCCTGGGCTGCAGTTCAAAAACCCCCTTTAAACAATGGGCTGAGAGTGATTGACTCACCTTGTTTATTCCCCCTTTCTCAGACATTATGAACCTACATATCCTGAAGTCCACTGTCTGAGAATTGTTGTTCCATAGATATTGTTCCCTTTTTCAGCTGTGTCCGCTTTGCCTGGGAGGGCAGATCAGCTCATTTTACCTTTGAAGGTAAAAAAGAAATGAACTTTTTCTTACTATATTTTTCCTCTCTAGCAAAGAGAGTTGTGTATACAGAAGGTCTCTCAAATTCACATTCCATTTTTTTTTCTCCAAAATGTGTTGTGTCCAGAAACAGTGATTGTTGATATCTGTGGCAGAGGTTCTCTGACACCAACTTCCTCGTCCCTGGATTCAAACAACTGTGGTTTTGTTCTGAATTTAATAAATTAATGACCCTACACTTCCCCAGTCACCACTGTGATCCACTCTGATCATCGTGTGTATTAATCATGTTTTTTTTTTTGTTTGTTTTTGTTCTGTGTTTTATGATGCGCTGACATCTTAAGGTTCTTGCTGGGGAGAGACTACCCATCCTAGAGCTAGCTAATGCCTAGTGAGGGACAACTGTCTTGTGAACACACACCAGCCAATCCAAATCCCATGATACCTCCTTTATGTGGACTTCATACAACAAATGAATGTCATGAATATCCCCCTGCCCTTAATTATCCCAGGGCCAGATAATGAACAATTAGAAACCCCCCTTTTAGTGTGTAGCTTGCAGGAATTGTTCAAATACCCACTCTGAAAGGTTTACCTTTTCTGGAGCAATCACAATAAAAACGTGTGCCCACGTGCCCCCTCCATCCTTGGTGCCACCCTCACATGGCCCTGCATGTCACTGTGTGCCCTCTTCTTTTGGAAAGTCTAGTAAGTTCTTCTTTCAAAAGCAGTTGTCTCTGTGTCTGTTACCTCATTGTGCCCAGTTAAATTAATTCCTGATATAAATTAAAATATCCTGGTAAACACTTCTAAGTGCTTAGCTTGCACTCTTTTCCTCTCTCCCTTTCAACAATTTTGTATTACCCTATTATTGCTGCATAAAATTTTTTTGCTCTTTTCTCTTACTTTACTGACTTTCTCTTGCAGCTCATGAGGGAGAATCCATGAGAAAAATTTTCACATTGTTCAAAGCTATAACCCATAGTGATATTAAGAGTCATATGTTTAAGATTAAATGAGAGAAGGGAACTGAATCTTTTGTAGGATGGAGGACATAAAAGGGCCCGTGGTAGAAGGCCTACCTGGTCATAGACAATCAGAAACAATACTTTCCATAAAGTGAACTCGGTACTCCAAGGGCGCATATAAGGCACATTTTATTTTCTGGGTTAGGTACGAGACCACTAATCCTTCCCCTGACCCTGGTGCTCAACAGCACAGGGGATCTGACTAGTTTAATGTTAAAACTTCTTTGTTTAACTACGAATTTCATGACACCTGTGTTTTGGCGGCAAACCTGTGGTGAAAAAGCATATCCCACAATTTCTTTTTCCAGACTTAATTAGTTGTAAACTGAGGTTGGTTCCATGACTTGGCTATTGTTGATAATGCTGCTATGAGAGTAAGAATGAGTAAGTTTTTCACATTAGAGCTTTCATGTTCATTAGGTAAATACCTAGCTGTGGTATTGTTGGATCATGTGGTATTCCCATTTTAATTTTTTAAGGTATTTCCATATTGTTTTTATTTAAGCATCACCAAATTACATTCTAATCAATAATAAGTGTGTTAATTGTTCTTATTATCTAGTAATTGCTAAAAAGGTGAGAACTATTGAACAGTGCAGCCAATAAAATACTCTCTTACTGTTCAAGAATTCTCATCAACTTCTTTTTAATTTTTAAGTTTTCTTAATCATCAATCATCTTTGTTTAGTTATTGTTCTCCTTGGGTACAGCTTTCCCACCAATATTTCACCCACATATCACCACCCCTCTCCCCCATGTCTCCCTCCCCCATCCCACCATTCAACTCTGCCCTTTCTGATCAATGGTTGACTCAGGAACTTTGTCCTTTTTCTGGAAACTTTTCCTTTTTCCTGGACAAGGACCTGCACTCCTGGACCACAACAGACCTGGCTACTCTGATCCCCAGGAGCAGCTGGGAGGCAGGTGACCAGGCAGAGCATTCAGGAACTTCTTGTAGGGCAAGTGCATGGAGTTTTTCTCCATACTTCTTGATGTTGGAATGTCCCGTGGAATAGGAGACTGTCCTGTTTTCTCCAGACCAGTGTGCTCTCTTGGTTCCGTGCCTCCTCAGCCAGGCTGATTGTCCCATTCGTTTCAATGACTGTCACATGATGCTGCTTCTGAGTCTTATAATTCTGGTGTTGGCAACCAAACTCCCCTCCACTGTCAGTGGAGAAGTTCCCTGGTGAGGCTACACTCCAGCAAGTGGTTAATTTAGCTCCTCTCATCTCCTTTCATGGTCTCCAGGCCTTCCCTGGGCCCCCCATCACATCTCCAATGTTTTCCTCCACCAGCTGGAAAAGGAGGAAGCTTCACTGCTGTTGCATACATCTCTGGAGCAAAGGTTTGGTTCCCCAGGCCTGGGAGATATTGTAGATGGAGCTGATGTGATAGGTCACCACACCAGCTCGTCCCACAGTCTTATCTCTCGTGGTTCTGACCATGCTCATGTCCACCCCAGATGAGAACTGTGTCCAGGGCTTTGGTTTGTCCCTCTCATCTCTTGGAGGTCTGCAGCAAGAGTGCCTAAATTATGGATGCCTTGCACTAGTCTTATTGAAGTGAGGGTCAGATCAGAGGGGGGCCCCTCTGGCCCCCACCACTGGCCTGCAGCTTATGCCATGTGGGTATGGGCTGGAGCCCCCTGCCCAGGACCCAGACACCCAGCTCCTACCTTTGGCCTAAATGGGACTCTCATCAGCTTCTTATTGAGGAGTTAGAAATCTATATCTAACATGCTAGGTGCTGTGTGGTACTCATTATGAGGTTGTTTCAATCCCTTTTGACATTTTCACGAATATCTGATTTTAAAGCAATCTGAACTATTCTGTGGATACATAGTCTCACTGCCTTGGGCCTACTTGATTATTGCAATTAGTATTGTGGGGCAGAGTGAGACAGGCTGTATATGCAGGACACAAGGAGATAAGCCAGATTTTAAAAGGCTATTTGATCCCTGTATTTTTCCTCACAAAAGAAACGTCACACTCAACGTTTATCTTTAGTTTACATGATTCTTTCTCTAAACTTTGAGCTTCTATCTTTCTGCTCTTTCTAATCAGTGTTAGCATAGCACTTTGTATGTATGCTAACATAGATTGGTTATTTTAGAAATAACTAAAATCTAACAAAATAAATTCTGGAATTCCATAAATTTTGGAATGTGTACCCTCATTATTATTTGTCTCGAGGTATTTTTTGATACCTTCTTTGATTTCATTAACCTAGTAATCTTTCAGAAGTGTGTTGTTCAGTATTCATGTATTAATTTTTTTTCTTTCTTTCTCCTGTTAGTTGACTTCTGGTTTGATAAACTTATGGTCTGAGAAGATGCTAGGTATGATTTAATATCCATGAATTTGTTAATAGTTGTTTTGTTATCCAGTATGTGTCCTATTCCGGAGACTGTTCCATGTGTACTTGAGAAAAATGTGTTTTCTACCTTTTGGGGAATGCATTGCTCTGTAAATGTCTATTAGGAATGCATTGCTCTGTAAATGCCATATAAATGCATTTTTTCTGATGTCTATTTTCAAATTTCATAGTAGTTGCCTAATATATTTTAGTGCTCCTTCATTTGGTGGTTATTCATTGAGTGTTGTCTTCCTGAAACATTGTCTCCTTAGTCATTATAGAGAATCCCTTTTTTAAACTGGAAATCTTTTTTTTTTTTTTTTTAAGTATGAGTGTCTCTGTCTTCCTTTGTGTCTCATTTTCTTTAGGGTTATTTTCCAGCTGTTTGCCTTTATCCCATGTTTATCTTTGGAGTTTTGTTGCACCTCCTGGAGACAGCAGAAGGTTGGATTCTTTTTCCCTGATCCAAGCATATACTCTGTGTATTTTAATTGGTGAATTCAGACCATTTACACTAGAGTGATTATTGAAATATGTGTAATTGACATCGTGTGTGTATATATGTGTGTATATATGTGTGTGTGTGTGTATGTGTGTGTGTGTTTGTGTGTATATATATATATATATATATATATATATATATATATGAAAGTGTTTTGCTGCCATTTTGTCCTTAATTTATGTAGTCCAATAACTTTTCTTTTTTAGTTCTTTGTGTATGTTCCTCTCTTTAGTTTAGATACAAGAGTTCCTATCAATATTTTTTGGAGGGGGATCTACTGACTGAAAACTCCTTCAGTTTCTGTTTGTCTGAGAAGGCCTTTATAGCTCTATCATATATGAAGAACAGCATTGCAGGACAGAGTATTCTTGGCTGGCAGCTTTTGTCCATGAGTATTAAGGATGCATCATTCCATGTCTCCTTGCCAATAGTGTTTCTTCAGAAAAGTCCAATGTCAGCCTGATTTGGGGTACTTTTATAAGTTATCTGATTCTTCCACTTTTCAGTTTCAATATTCCTTCTTTTGAAATCTTGGAAGTTTCACTTTTATATGTCTTGGTGTAGCTCTCATTTTGTTTGGGCTTCGAGTTCTTTGAGCTTCCTGGGTTTGTATATTTATCCCCTTCTTTAGGTTTGAGACGTTTTCCTTTATTATTTCTTTAAATACTTTTCTGTTCCTTCCTCTCTATTCCTCTCTAGTATACCCATTATTCTTATTTTGACTTTTCTCATGGAATCAGATAATTCTTGGAGTTCTTATTCATTTTTTTTACTTTGTTTCTCTCTTTGCTTTTCTACCCAGATTCTTTGTTTATTCATATCTTCAAATACACTGATTCATTCATCCCTTTGGTCTGTTCTACTTTCATAAATTTCTCCTCAAATTTTCATCTTTTCTAATCCTCCTTTTATGTCCTGAATCTCCATTGTTTTCTTTTTTAGAATTTTAATTTCTATCTTCTTTACATTGATTTTATATCTAAGAACATTCATTTACTTTTCTGAGTTTTCTTGGTGTTCTTTGATTTCTCTGAATTTCTTTATCATGGCAATTTTGAACTCTACCTGATGACAAGAACATATATTCCATGTCTTTGACGTTGTTTCTGGAAATTTATTCTCTCTATGTGTTGTATTATTCCCTTGATGACCCATGTGACCATTTGTTTTGCTTTTTCTTTCCCACTATTTGCTTTATGTTCCCACTGCTGTAGATGGGACTTTGCTGGGCATGGTAACTCCTCCCTCACTGGTCTTGGGTATCACCAGGCTGGGTAGGCAGCTGGCAGAGTCTCAAGGGACATCCTGGGACAGCTCTGGATCACCCCTTGGTGGTGGTACAGAGCATTTTTCTATTTCTCTGAACAGCTTTTTGATTTTCCCATCTCTTTGAATTTCTTTATCATGACAATTTTGAGTTCTGTATTTTCCAGGAAGACGGGATTTTCCATGTCTTTGTGGCTGGATTATAGACAGTTGTTCTCTCCTTGTGGTAACATATTCCCTTGATATCTGAAAGTTTTTTTTTTTTAACTGCTTATTTTGCTACTTTAGATTTTCCTATTTTTTTAAACATCTGCGGCAATAACAACATCTGTACTACTTCTATTTTTCCTTTTCCCACCTTCTATAAATTCAGATAATTGATCTTGCAGCCACTGATTCATGAAGTGGAGATAGGGCTGGAGGGGTTCAGTCACTTGTGGTGATTTACTTTGGGGTATGGGCTGGTTCATACCTCTAGCACCATTGATATAATTTCTCTATGGGGTTCCAGACCTGAGTCTCAGCAGACAATGCACTGTCAGTGTACTTCACAGATGAATGGCAGTGCTGTGGAATGAAAAACAGGAAGCAAACTCCAGTGCACTGTCTTTTTCACTGGGGCCCTATCTGATGATACTATCTCAGCTTCTCCACATAGCTTTCCCCTCACTGAAGGGTGTATCCTTTCACACTCCTCAGCTCTCTCCTCTCTATGGCTTTCAGTCAAGACACAGCACCACAGTTCCTTCCTTCCTCCCTCCCTCCCTCCCTCCCTCCCTTCCTTCCTTCCTTCCTTCCTTCCTTCCTTCCTTCCTTCCTTCCTTCCTTCCTTCCTTCCTTTTGCATCCTTAACTTTATTGACTTAAAAGTAAAAAAAACTAATGTTACCTGTTTCAATGACAAAGGTGACAGTATGGACATCAAAGTATGATATCCTATTTGTCACTTAGTTACG